>JBANCY010000301.1:0-42604 GCA_037040045.1 Phorticella flavipennis | reverse complement strand
GAGACGTAGGTTCGATTCCTGCTCAGGTCATTTGACTTGACCCTCCTAGTTTGGATCTAGGTTTTTGGCGTAGGCCTTGAAATCCACCCATTTTTAAAAAATAAATATTCAATGAAAAAAGCAAAAGCCTCGGTTGAGGAAGATGATTCAGGCTGTGACCCGATAGGGTTGTTATAGCCATATAATAATAATAATAACAACCCTATTGGGTAATAGCATGAAGCACTATTTTTCTTCATTTCTGCTTCCTTCACTTAAGAACTTTTTTTTACACAACCTAGGGTCATGCCTATCGACATGAGTGGGACTCGAACCCACACCTCTTGCTTGGCGGGACTGTGCGAGGACACTTATAGTATTTGGCCTCAAAAATTAATAAGCCATTTGATGGCAACTTCCTGTAGATTGTAATAACTTTTAAGACTAACCTCGCAGATTTCCGTTACAATTTCAAGGCAACATTTCCGTTATCCGTTTCCGGTTTCTGTTTGCATTTTCAACTTCGCATTCGCATTCAACATGCAAAGTGTCGGCTGCTGTGACACCCTTTACAACAACAACAACAGCAACAACAACAAGAGGAAAAGCAACAATAATGACCACTTTTGTCACCAACTGCCAGCTATGGAATGTCCTTTGTTGACACACACACACTCACACACAGATACACTCATTGACACACATACACACACACGCACACACACGCACACACATGCTCTGCCGATGCTGTTGCCCCTTGGCCCGCCTCGTGTCGCTTCAATTTTCATATTTACTTACGGGTTATTTTCCAGCAAATATTTGCATTGCTTTCCCAGCCAACGTCTATGGCATTGGCTTTTCAAGCATTTCCATGCGCCCGCCCGTCAGCCACTCATCCCATCCATTTTCCCACTTTCCCAATCCTTTTTTCCTGCATATTTTCTTTAGCATACTTTGCGGCTGCCTCTGATTTCTGTTTGTTGTTGTCTTTGTTGTAACTCCTCACAACAACAATAACAATTACGCGTGTCTCGCTCCTGTTGATTTATAATACAAAGCAACATCATAAAACTGCTACACTCAATTTTCAATTCAATTTAACACACACACACACACACACACACACGCAGGCACACACAGATACAAACACAGATACAGATACAGATGCAGATTCAGATACACGCACAAAACCAGCTTATGCCGAATTGTGCTTAGCACGCACAGTGGGCAAACTACCTAAATTATGCGCATAAATCAGAGATCATAATAAGCTTTAAATTGGACTCCAAAGCTGTGATTTTATGGCTAAAAAAAGCTAGAAAACAAATCTCAACGTGGTAAGCTTTCCTCGGCAAAAAGTGCATGGGTATTGTTCCGCCAAATCAGATGTCGTCGGCTCGAACCCCGCTCATGTCGAAAGCATATTAAAATTAAATTAAACTGCAACGAAATAACAATATAATATTATATAATATACAAATGGTATCAATTTTTGCTAAAAATATCTGAAATATCTGAATATCTAGCAAATTGGGTCTTTTAAGACCTCCTTCTTAGAAGCCTTAAATCTGTTTGGGGCCTCTTAGAAGTCACCTGACCAGAATATATTCATGGTTTCTTAGCTTGTCCCAATCGTGAACTACATTAGATTATATTGACCAATATTACATTTAGTAATAAAATTTGTAAGTTTAGATTCTAAAAGGATTTCAACATTGTTAAAGATGCTGTTATTTATGGAAGTAACTGAGGGTATTCATTCTCTCGCTGCCTTTAAATCTGTAAATATAGTGAAAAATAATTAATATTGAGATATGAAATTTTGGTTATATATTGTCTCTCCCTCCTAGAAAAACTAGGTTGCGGCGTAGGATTCGAACTCCGCCCCCCGTAAAAAAACAAATTCCTTCAGTGAAGGAATCAGAAATAAAAGAAAATATGGGGTTGTTATGGCCATATAATTATTATTATTATTATATGGTCATAAAAACCGTTTCGGGTCAAAACCTGCAGCCCTATTCTGCTTCCTTTACTTTTCACGTGGTTGGATTTCAAATCCTACGCCACAACCTAGTTTTTCTAAGAGGTTCATGCCCAAATGCGTGAGCGGGACTCGAACCTCGCGGGACAGTGCACTATCCACTGGACCACCGAGGCTCCTACAAGATAATAATCATAAGAATTGTATGGGAGCCATATAATAATATTAATAATAATCGTCTCAAAGAAAAAGATCTATTAATTTCGAAAGCCGATAGCAAACCTTTTTAAAACTAGTGCCTCTAGTTATATTTCCGAAATCCAAGAAAAGATAGGAACACATCTTGGCTCATAGGTTGCTTAAAATTAGGATAAAACAATAAAAATATGACACGTTCATTAAGCTCACTAGAGAAAACTAGGAGGGAAAGTACCTGTCAACAGTTGTGCAATATGAATTCTTTCAACATATTTCTCCAAAGTCCTGTTTACTTTGGCACATTACTTATCAAACTTATTTAGAATTTCAAGTGAAGTAAGTGAATAAGCACTTACATTTTCACACTTTTTGTCGAAAATTTTAAGCACAAGAACACCAAACTATGCCACTGTATGCCACAGTATAACACTGAAGAGCAATGCAAGTGGTTAACTGTCGCTTGGTTGTTTCGATGTCTCGTTGTTTGGTTGTTTGGTTGTCTGATTCGGGTTTTGTTTCCTTGTCTTTCAGTCTTTCAGTCCTTCAGTCCGATTGTCTGGTTTGTTAGACCAAATGATTGGATGCGCCATTATTCATACTGTTGTTGGTTTTTTGTTGAATTCTGGTGTTTTTGGCCGTGTTGTTTTAGCCATTTATTTCGGATGCCCTGTGAAAACATGGCAACACAAGAGCTTCAGCTCGACGAGTTGAGCTCGGAATTATGACTTAATAATATTGATATAAATTAAAAAAAAACATCGGAATATATTGCTAGGCAAACAAACAGACACTTAATTGAAGTGTTTTCAATATAAATAAGCTTTGAAAGCTCCTAGGCCTTGTAATTGGCAATTAAGTGATTTTAAAGCTCTGGGACTTAAAAAGTCCATATCTAACTTAAAGAGAAATTTCTAAATTTCTTTTAAAAGCACTGTATTTGCCATAAATTATGCTTTTACTAACAACAGATTTAACAATTTAAGCACAGTGGCAAATATTGGCATTTTGCCACTGAATTGTGACCCAGTTTTTGGCGCAAATCATTTTATTGTTACGTTTATGGGGGCTACATGGATCCTACGCTGTTGATTTTTAGTCCTTGGTGTTTTTTTTATTGGTTTTTATGTAGACCATTTTGGGCTGTGAATTTGAGGGTCAACAACTTTATTAGAGCCCAGCGAATTGCCATTCATTTTGCGAGTATAAAATTTATCTATTTGCCATGTTTTTATTTTAGAAGTCGTTTTTTCGGCTGATTCTGCCTGTTCTGTTACTTTCTTTTTCTTTTTTGATTTGTTGCAATCAGGTTTTATGGGCTTTTAGTTGGTCGATTGGCGGCTCAAATTGTTTTTGGATTCAATTTCTTTTTTGTTTCTGCTTATACTCTTTACGAAGAAAGTGGTATATTCACTTTGGCCGAGAGTATGTAATGCATTGAAGGAAACGTCGTAGCCCCCCAAAAGTTATACTCAGAATGATCCGGAGGCCAAAAGAAATCGATTGAGCCAAGTCTGTCCGTCTATCCGACTGTAGTCCCTCAGATCTTAAACTATCGTAATGAAACTTCGCACATAGCCCTCTTTTGTTTTGCGTCAGCACATTTGTGGGAATCGGTCGCATCGGACCACTATATCATAGAGCTGCCATATTTCCCATGTTTTCTAATGTATTGGCTTGAAAGTGCACACAATCCCAAGATTAGTGCTTATCTACCGCTTCGCCAAATTTCATAAGAATCGGACTTCTATACAATATAACTGCCATACAACAATAAACCAGCTATGCGATTATTTTGCATGTTTTCTAACGTATTGGTTTGAAAGCTTACAGAATTCCAAGTATCTTTATTATCTGCCGATCCGACAAATTTCATAAAGATCGGACATCTATATCACATAGTTGGCATAAGTCCATAAATCGGTTTTGCCCATATTTTCTTAACTTTGCAACGTATTGTACTGAAAATATACACACTTCCCAGATTTGTTATTATCTACCGATCTAACAAATTTAAAAGGTATTAGAATTTTATACAATATAGCTGCCATTTAACCAAAAACCAAATTGCCCATATTTCTCATGTTTTCTAACGTCTTCGATTGAAAGTTCATATACTCTCAAGTTTCGTTATTATATATCGCTCCAACGAATTTCATTAGTATAAGATTTCTATATTCTATAGCTTCCAGATAACCATAAATCGGGTTTGTCCATATTTCCCAAGTTTTCTAACGCATTGGACTCAAAGTTCAAAGTCTCCCAAGATTCGTTATTATCTACTGCTCCACTATATTTCATAAGAATAAGGACTACAATGTCATATAGCTGCTATATAACCATAAATCGGTTTTGTCCATATTTGCCATGTTTTTGAACGTATTATACTCAAAATTCACATACTCCCAAGATTAGTAATTTTCTACTACTTTACCAAATTTCATAAGAATCAGACATCTATATCACATAGTTGCCATATAACCATAAATCGGTTTTGCCCATGTTTGCCATGGTTTCCAACATATTGAACTCAAAACACACTCCCAAGATGAGATTTTATATAGAGTTATTTTCGAAAAGAGTATAAAATCTTCGGCGCGCGGAAGATTATCTTTCCTTACTTGTTTTCTGTTGTTTTTATGCTGTTGATTTGCCCGTGCAACGGGGGCCAACGAAATGTCAAACAAACTGTCAATATTCAGTCGAGTCCGTCGAGTCCGTCGAGTCGGTTGAGTCGGTTGAGTGGCAAAGTGGGGCCCGTGTGTGCCTAAAAGTGTGCCACATAAGTGCCAACTTTAATGCACACGCCACACAGAGCCAAGGCTGAGTTGCGCCACGCGGTTGCAGGTTGAAGCTGACTCGTGCAATGCTTATCGCAATGGCGCTGCACGCTGGGACGAGGGCCTTGAACGTTTTATGATTGCACTTTTCAGCAATAAAATAAAGCATACACTTACCCAAACTCATACACACACACACCCAGACACACACACACAGATACAAACACACACACAGATACAAACACACACAGAGAGAGAGAGTGAGCTAGCGAGCGATATGGATGGCATAAAGTGAACGTCGTCAGCAGCAGCCACAGGCAATGAGACTTGACACCAATGCTGAAACTTTAATAACCTCAGACAGTGCTGCCCAGCACATGCAATAAAATGTCTGCTGCCTCATAAAAAGCAAACCAACAAATGCTCGTACTTGGCATACCCCTTACGGGGCCCTAGCAATTCGCAAGCTGCCTTTTCGACTTATCTCGCTTAACTCGACGCAAAAAAAAAATGAAGAAGGAAAAACAACTACAAATGAGCGCTGCACATAAAAAGTATTATATATATCTATATATATACCTAAAAAAAAAAAAACCATAAGCATATGCTAAGCAAATGTATGCAACGAACAGTTACCCTGCCAGCAGCATTTGCTGTATAGCGCAAGTACTACTTTTGGGCCTTCAAAACTTTGCTAATAAAGCTGCTAACTTAATGAAATTCTCAGTATAGAATAAATATATATTTAACTAGTTGCATACCAATTTTCAGTACAATACAAGGCTTAATGTGCTTTTTATAATCAATGTTCTTTCATAGCTAACTGCTAAGCCTACAAAACTTTGCTATTAATACAGCTAACTTAATTAAATCTTCGGTATATAAATATTACATATTTAACTGGTTGCATACAGATTTTCAATACAATTGAACATATAATGTGCTTTTTATGAAAGCTTTTCTAAAAGCTTAATTTTCAAAACTTTGCTATTAATGCTGCTAACTTAATGAAATTCTCAGTATAGAATTAATATATATTTAGCTAGTTGCATACCAATTTTCAGTACAATACAAGGCTTAATGTGCTCTTTATAATCAATGTCCTTTTATAGCTAACTGCTAAGCCTACAAAACTTTGCTATTAATACAGCTAACTTAATGAAATCTTCGGTATATAATCATTACATACTTAACTAGTTGCATACCAATTTTCAATACAGTTGAACATATAATGTGCTTTTTATGAACAATTTTCTAAAAGCTTAACTTTCAAAACTTTGCTATTAATGCTGCTAACTTAATGAAATTTTTAATATATAGTCAAAATATATAAAGATAAAAACATACCAGTTTTCAATACAATACACAGTGCTTTTTATAAAATATTTCCGTGCATAACTCAGCAAAACCTTCAAAACTTTGCTGTTGATACAGCTAACTTAATGCAATTTTCAGTCAGTGAAATTTTCAGTATATAATCAATACACATTTATCTAGTTGCACACCAATTTTCAATACAATACAAGTTATAATGTGCTTTTCATAAACATTTTTCTTGCATTGCTCACAGCTAAACCTTTAAAACTTTGCTATTAATGCTGCTAACTGAGTGAAACTTTCAGTATATAATCAATACAAATTTAACTAGTTGCATATCAATTTTCAACACAATTCAATATATAATGTGCTTTTTATAAGCCATTTTCTTGCATAACTAACAGCTAAACCTTCAAAACCTTGCTATGAAAGCAGCTAACTTATTGAAACTTTCAGTTTGAAATCTATATATTATTAACTAGTTGCATACCAATTTTCAATACAATTCAACATATAATGTGATTTTTATAAACAATTTTCAATACAATACAAGGTTTAATATGATTTTTATAAAATATTTCCTTGCATAACTTACATCTAAACCCTGAAAACTTTGCTATTAGTACAGCAAACTTAATGAAACTCAGTATATAATCAATACAGATTTAAGAATTTGTATACCAATTTTTAAGACAATATAACAAATAATGTGCTTTTCATAAACAATTTTCTTGCATAACTCCCAACTAAACCTTTAAAACTTTGCTATTAATACAGCTATCTTAATGAAATCGTCGGTATATATTCAATATATAATTATCAAGTTGCATACCAATTTTCAATACAATTCAACAAATAATGTGCTTTTCATAAACAATTTTCTTGCATAACTAACAGCTAAACCTTCAAAACTTTGATATGAAAGCAGCTAACTTATTGAAACTTTCAGTATGAAATCTATATATTATTAACTAGTTGCATACCAATTTTCAATACAATTCAACACATAATGTGCTTTATACAAACAGATTTCTTGCATAACCCACAGCTAAGCCTTTTACCCAATCGTCTTAAAGGCAATATCAAAACATAAACAAAATTTAAATATTTTCAATTTTATTGAATTTCCCTTTTCCATTTGCCTCGGCAAATTTCATGTTTACATTTGCAGAACCCTAGCAAAGGGTATAAATAGCAACTTGTGTCTGGTCTGGGTGGTGTCTTGGGTGTGCACGGCCGGGCGTGCGGATGAGCCTGTCAGCTGTCAGCGCGTCGCCATTGCAGCTCATAAACACAAGAGGGAGCCCGTCTCTATGGGCTCCCTTGGCGGCGGTCCGTAGAACACACACCACACGCCGTACCGTACCGTACCGAACCACTCCGGTCTGTCAACGCCGGGTTCGCTTTACGCTTTTTCGTCCTCCCTCCGGGCCGCCTGTCACTTGTTGTTTGGACCATCGCGTCATATTTATATGCAGTCATACGAATGCTTTGACATTGCCTGCATAATTGTTCAGGCTTATTGCTTGTGTGTGTTCCCAACGTTCCCGATAACATTTTCAGTCTCAAAACTAAAGGAAACTACCATCAATTGGGTCACACGACTCGACTTCATTTTGAGTAATTTCGACGTTTTCTAGTTGAAATTGTTTTCGAGAATTGCTCATCTGCCGAGAATTGCCTCTATAATTACAAGCTAAAAAGTTGCCAGCTTTTCATGGTGCTGACAGTTTCAGGCCCGTAGTGCCGACCATATCCAACCGCTTAATTGCATATATTGCAACACAAATGATTGCTCATGTGGCCATAAAGCTAGTGGTGCTCTCGCCATCCAGGCTATTTGGCGACCACAACGCCATTTGGCCCCGGGGCCCCCACATATTGGACATATAGTACCTATCATAGTGTGCGTAGGTATATGAATATTACGCATTCGCCACGTAGGCCACTTCATTACATCAGCTTGTTATTGTTATGGTTATGTTACGGTTTTTGTTAAATTCCCGTGCCGCCGTCAAGACAAAACATTGCCCATCAATCTCTGACAGCGCCTATGCAAAACTCTATATTGTAGCGCCTAAGGCGGTGGTTGTGGGGCATGGTGTATTCCCAGCGTGGAGGGGGCCAAAGGGGCCGTGTTGTACTCGTAAATTTCATTTAATCACACGAACCTTCGACTTTGATGTAGTACGTAAAAAATATTAAAGTCCATGCCGTACGCACATGGCCCATTAAAAGGCAACACTTGGCCCTTGTCCATAAGAGCAGCACAATTTATTGGCCCTGCTCATGAGCCCCGAAGACAGGTGAAAAATTGGGTCAGCATCGGCAGGAGCAAAAAGAAAGGAGCAAAAAAAGGATATGTATGGAAGGATTATCTCTAGCATGCTAAAGATTTGATACTCTATGCGTAGCTTTTGTATGGAAACATTGTATATAAGCATTGAATTGTCCAATTAGAAAATTTATGAAATTTGAGCTATAGGGGAGCTATATTATATAGTGCTCCGTTCTTTTTAAAACTGGATAAGAATAATGGTAATAAGGACTGGGAACTTGGCTAAACAGATTTTTAGTTCTGGGTAAGCTTTATAGTGTTGCGATCTCTTGATATGGGTAATAAAGCATCCCCAGTGTGTGCAATATTTCAATTCCATAACTGAAGAAGCTTGTTTTATAAGCAAGCTATATAATATAAAAGTCTGTTCCCTTTGAAAGTAAATATGGGAAAACCCGTCTTTGAGTTGTTAGGCAGTTATATTATAAAGCGGTTCGATCCGTTCAAAATTTGGTGTAGCTAAAAATATTCAAATATTTTAAGTGCATTGCAATCAGAAAGCCTGAAAAATATGGAATATAGGGAAAAAGGAGAGTTTAAGTTATAGTGAAGTTATATTATATAGGAGTCCGATCTGTCAGGCTTCCACAAATGTGCAGAGTTTTTATGCAAGCAAATTATATGTCAAGATATATTATGATAGACCCTCAGTCTAGTTTAATGGTCAGACGGGTAGAAGGGCAGATAGACGGATGGACATGTCCCAATCCTTTTGTTTTCTAACCCCGATCATTTTGGTTACATCCCAAGCGTCTGCACAAGGTGTAGATGGTGTTTTCTTTTCAAAGAGTATGAAAACAGCCACCATTGCCACCTGGAACCACCTGGCTTCTTGTTCCCTTGCACCGTTTGGACGGTGACTCCTTGGTCCCTTTGGGTCAGCAAAGCAAGGTCAATAATTCTTTTCCAAGTTGCTCGTCTGATTAATTGCAACAATTTCGCTAAATATACCAGGAGCCAGTCGACTTTAATTAGCAACAAATGTCCACATTTGTTGTACAAAAATCATATAGTATACACCTTAAATCTGCCTCAAAGTGTTAACCTGTTGAATTTGGCTGAAAAACTCATAAATCCCAACTGTTCCGAAATAGTGTCCAAAATTTGGCAGCTGGCAAAACGTTTTTGGGAGTTCATTAAAGCGTCGGTTATTGTGATCTGGGCAGAAAGTTATTGAAATTAGCCCAAGGGTGGGGCATTTGAGTCAAAACAAGCAATAACCGCATGATGAGTGTGCCACTTGTGCAACGTTTGGCGCGGTTTTGTGGGCCACCGCAAATGCAACACGCGCTCCAATCATAAGCAGCAGCAGCAGCAGTAGCTGATGCAACATCATCATCAACATCATCATCTTCATCATGATCCATAACATACTTATGAACTGAGTTTGTAGCATTTGAATGAATAATTGAGATACGCACGCGTCTGTATCTTTGAGTATGAGTGTCTGTGTGGGTGTAGGTGTGTGTGTAGGTGTGTGGGTGTAAGTGTGCGTGTGTCAGTGTCAGTGGCAGCAACCACATGGACAGAGGTGACTGCATCTGTCGTCGAAGGCACAAAATGAAGGTCGCAACCGCTGTGTGTGTTTGTGTGTGTGTGTGTGTGTGTGTGTGTGTGTGTGTGTGTGTGTGTGTGTGTGTGTGTGTGTGTGTGTGAGAGAGAGAGTGCGTGTGTGTGGACTGCATCAATATGTCAAATGCTAACATCACAATTCAGTTATGTGAGCCGAGTGGCTTTATTTATTCATTCTAATTACACACACAGACACACACACACACACACACATACACACACACACACATACACACACACACACCAATACACACACACACAGCTAGCAACCTTGTAAGGGCTCCTCCGCAACAAGCTTTGATTACGAAAAATTAATGTTGCATACTTTTCTGCGTTGCACATTAACTGCTGCGTCTTTGATTATGTGTGTGGATTTTCTTGGATCGCCAAAGGAGGTGGAAATCTTCTTAAGATAACACTTGCCCGTGCCTGACTCCACCAGCGTACTAGTACTACGTACTAAACATAGCCCCCCTAACACTACAATACATTCCCCGCGGTACCACCGTCAAGTATTACTTCGCTAGGATGGGAAACCTCCAGGCGTTCACCGCCTTACCTCGCTCTTATTCGCATCTTCTCAGATCTCTCTGGACTATTCGCCTCCAGTTGACGTCTTTCTCTGTCATATGGTCCATCAGTTCACCCACCACGGATATGTATCCTATCCTCAAGCTCCTATACCTGTAGCAGTGGAACAATACGTGCTCTGGGTCCTCCATCGAGTGTTCGCAGCAATGGGTTGGGGATCAGCTTATGCGTCCACCTTCCATTAACGGATGTATTCCACCATTCTTGCCACTTGAGTAAGGATATTTACCGTACGGTTCTTTGGATCTCCTTCAGTGGGATTTCGATTGACCGTCTCTAGGAAATGGCTTCCATTTCTCGTGCCAAGATATATACTGCCAGCACGTCGGCCAATACTTCAGCCGCGACTCCAGAGACAGTCCTGAGTCGGGATATAACGCGAAGTGCACAGAGCCGGTATGGGGATTTCAGCTTTCTACAGAGCTCCTTCTTACCCAACGCCGTAGAATTCGATTTTCATAAATTAAAATTACAAAACAATATTTTAGTTTTAAGTTTTCCAATTGATTGCATCGAAAAAAGGGTCCAAGTTACGCGAGGAGGGAGGGAGGTGGCTCAACAAATGCGCAGTAAATTATTGAAATTTATATTGTCAAGAGGATGCTCTATATATACACTTCTGTCCTTTTGTCCTTTGTTATACCCTTTTTTCCGGCAACTGTCAAGGGGCTTAGGGCATATAAACAAAAAATAGCTACTCGAGTTGGCAGACTGCTTAAAGCGGCTTACGAAAAAGGTAGATTTTTTACTCGAATTATTTTGACAGTGAAAAGTTTTACTAGTTTTTTGTTTTTGTTTTGTTTTATAAGTAAAGCAGAACGATTTACAGAGTGAATTATAAATTATATATAATTTTTTGCTCTTCTAAAGAGTAAAACCTTTCAAGGTAAAATTCCTCAAAAAAAAAAACGCGTTTCTAACAAATTTCAGAAGGCTGCATTCCTTTGAGCTTCTTATCCGAAAGATCTGCTTAACATCTGTAATTATTATCTGCATCTGGAAATATTTGTAAATTAGTGTCAATTGGTTTTTGGAATTAAGGAATTCTTCCCCAAGTACCCATATTTCCTTTCCCTTTTTTCAAGCGCTTGGTGAGCTTTAGAAGGTACTAAACAGACTCCGGAGAAATGGGCTATAGACATTATACTCATATTTCATAGGGAAATTTATTTTAATCAGCATCAAACCTAAAACAAACAATTTATGAGCTTACTTACTGCATATGATGAGTATATTATAATATATTTCAAGAGATAAAACAAATACAAAATACTGGTATCAGATTCTGTCCTTGTTTGGAAAAAATAATAATCTCATAATTAAATAGCATTCACTTGAACGAATCGTATGATTAAATTTTAGTATAATTAGGCAAATGTGTAACTCGAAACCCTCCTCCTGAGACTCGCACTTGGGCGTTGTTCAATCTCAAGTATTTGTAATTAAATTTTAAGCAGATTCGTTGCCCAACCAACAGATTCCATATCCATATTTATGCCGTTGCATCAAACCGCAAAACATTTCCAAAACAGTCCGAAGTCAGACCCTGCGGCGTGGTTCGCGCACATGCGGCCCAAAGGCGGGGCACAACGGAGCTTGTGGGTTGTCCTGGCAACGGCAGGACCAAATCTGAGAGCCTGCATCTTATTAGAGGCTCAGATTTCCATCATTTGCAGCAGGTGGGATAAGCGTATGTGGAGCTCAGAGTAAACGAGCTCAAAGCTTAGAGCTTTGCCACTGGTCAGTGGAATCCAATAGGCTGAAGTGCCAACACTGGACTACGAAGCAACATACTATATAATCTATATACAATATTTCTATAGCAACCGTAAGAACAGACAAATAATTTAATTTAAATAGGGAGGGTTGAAATAAGACTCAACAGGCTGGATGATTCTAAGAGAATAAATACCCTATATATGCAGGACTAGTGTATTTTTGTACTCTTTTCGAACATCTGGCGATTATATCATATAACCATAAGTCGGAGTTACCCATATTTCCCATGTTTTCCAACATATTGTATTGAAAATTGCCAAACTCACAAGATTTGTTATTATCTACCGCTCCACCAAATTTCATAAGGAGCGCACTTCATATAGCTGCCATATAACCATAAATCGATTTTAATTATATTTGTTTGGGAACTATATCAAGTATTGTAAGAATCGGACTTCTATATCATATCGCTGCCCTAAAACCGAAAACGTATTAGACAGAAGTATCACATTCTATAAAGATTTATTATTATCTACCGCTCTAGCGAATTTCTTAAGAATCGGACTTCTATATCTTATAGCTGTGACATAACCAAAAGTCGGGCTTGCCGACATATCCCATGTTTCCTAACGTATTTGACGGAAAGTTCACATACTCCCAAAAATTATTATAATCAACCGCTCTAGCGAATTTGATAAGATTCAGACTTCTATATCTTATAGCTTTCCCATAACCAAAAGTTGGTTTCGCTCATATTTCCCTTATTTCCTAAAGTATTTGACTGAAACTTCATATACTCCCAAGAATTATAGTAACCTACCGCTCCAACGAATCTCTTAAGAATCGGACTTCTATATCAACTGCTACATTACCAAAAGTCGAGCTTGCCGATATATCCCATGTTTCCTAACGCATTTGACTGAAAGTTCACTTACTGCCAAAAATTATAATAATCTACCGCTCCAGCGAATTTCACAAGAATCTGACTACTATATCTTATACCCGCATATAACCAAAAGTCGGGTTTGAACATATTTCCAATGTTTTCGAACTTTCAGTCTAATAACAACTCACACACCTCCAAGATTCGTTATTATCTACCCCTATCTCCGAATCTATGAAATCTAGATAATTCTTACTTTTTTTTGGGTACATTGACCTGCTTGGCGCACAATGTCTTTTATGGCCTAATGACAGTTGGTACTTGTTGTTAGCCGGCCTTGAAGTTTCTTGGCCTTCGGCAGGCAACTTTCCTTAGAGTTTCAGACTAAAGCTTTAACTATTATGTACAAGCCTTGACCTTTGGCTTTTAGCTACTACTTTGCCCAGTGGGTGGCAGCACTAGTTCCACCTGTTGGCACAGCAGCTTTTTAGCCATAATGCGCCCCACACCTAGTCCCAACTGGCAACACCCTGTGTTACTCCAGCCAGAACCAGGCGAACTTGCTACGTTTTTTAGCTTTTTTCTGCTACTTTTAGCAAAAAAAAAAACCAAAAAAACATGCTAGAACTGCAACTAAAACTTGTGTTATTTATGATGTTGTGCTCATGTGTGTGTGAGTGTGTGTGTGTGTGTGTGTGTGTGAGTGTGTGCTTTTTTAGCAGCAACTGTTGTGCGCGCTGTGCAAAAGTGTTGCCTACTTTTGGGCGTTGCTTGCCAAGTGTTTGCCCAACTGAAATTAAACGTAGCGAAATAATCGAACAAGAAGAAGCAGCAGCAGTTGAATAGGGGGAAATAATAGGGGGAAATAGGGGTTTTCCACAAAACAAATGGCCAACAAATTGTATACACTTAAATTGCAAGTTTTCCCAACCGAAAAACTGTGCTGTGTCTTTGGCTTGCATTGAAAATGTGCATAAATCGCGTGGAAAAGTTGCACCGTCAGGCGAAAGCAGAAGTTTTAATGCCGCGCCAGAGTTAGTGTTGGGCAAAGTACGCGCTTGTGTTGACCAACACTGGCACATAATTTGCAATTAGATTGTGGTTGGGGGGGTGTACAGTACATACTTCCACTTGATTATGCGCTCAAACCGTTGTTTATGTTTATGGAAATTGTTTTCCCAGCAACGGCACAGTGGTACGAGTACGAGTTGGAGTTGGAGTATCCCGCGTAGCCTTCGGCTGGATTATCCTTATTTGATACGCTTAATTGTTGCCTTTGACTTGACTTTCCTTGACTTTCACCGCCTACATTTTTGTTGTTATTTAACTTTCTCTAATATATGCTCTGAGTAAATTACCAAACAGCCGGAAGTGGCAGCTTTAATTGTGTTCCGCTCATTAAGTTGACATTAAGTTTGCTTTAGAATCAAAATTCTATAGCTATGATAGCATTTTTTGATTTACCCGTTTAGCCATCAAATGAGTGAACTGTGGACAACAGCACTGTTGAAATTTTCGAGCAATTCGAAACAATGAAAATCTATTGTCCAATTTTTCGAATGAGTTTTCAATCATCTTTTGATTTCAATGCATATGTGCGAAAAGCTAATAATCCTACCATTCTTTTGCGAATGTGCACAATGCTTGAAAACTTCAGTTGAAATTTTCCATAATTTTCAACTACATTGAGAAAAATTTCAGAGCTAAAAAACGACAAAATGGCACCCTAGATCTATTATTATTATATGTTCACAACAACCCTTTCGGGTCAAAACCTGAAGATCTATTTTCCTCTATTTCTGCTTCCTTCTCTGAAGAACATTTTTATGTGGGTGGATTTCAAATCCTACGCCACAACCTAGTTTTTCTAGGAGGGTCTTACCCAAAGGCATGAGCGGGTCTCGAACCTCGCACCTCTTGTTTGGCGGGACAGTGCTCTATCCACTGGACCACCGAGGCCCCTAAACCTAGACCTAAACCCTAGACTTCTGGAGATACAATTACGTCAAAGGAGCTAAGACTAATCTCAACAAATATCTGGAGTGTCAATGGTACATTCGAGATGAAGACATTCAGAAAGAGCTCCAGATGTCGATAGCCGAAAGATAAACCTCATCTTCAAGCCACTGCAACCTTAAGAAGCACTCAAATCATCCAAACCAACTGGCACAAAAGCTTTTAAGAGTCAAATCCACAGAGTTAGGACGACAAGGAGACTCTAGAAAGTTCACCCACTTGACTTATCAAAACTTATAATGTAATCGCTCCCTTGCCTTAGCCACACACCCTATTGACTAGGTTATGTCTATGCATTTTCAAATAAAAATAAAAGATAACTTTTTTTATTTTACGGTCATAACAACCTAATTGGATCACAGCCTGAAGCACTATTTGTCTTTCTTTCTGCTTCCTTAACTTAAGATCTTTTTTAACGTGAGTGGATATCAAGTCCTACGCCACAACCTAGTATCTCTAGGAGGTTCATGCCTATAGAAAGGAGCGGGACTCAAACCTCGCACCTCTTATATGGCGGGCCAGTGCGCTATACACTGGATCACCGAGGTCCCAAGTGAATAGTTTCTAGAATTTCCACATTTTTTCGCTCAGTGTATAATGAATTGTGGTTGCAACTGGCAGCGCAGAGTTCCCATTGATCTATTCGTGGCGCAGTTATGCTGCAACAATATGTGATATGTGCTTTGTCTGATGTGTGTGTGTGTGTGTGAGAGAGTGTGTGTATGTGTGTGAGCCGCAATGTTGCATGTGGCATGCGAATAGAATGAGGCAAGATTCAATGCCAATAAAATGCAAGTTGAGAGAGCTCATTATATACACACACACACAAACACACACACAACACACACACACAACACACACACAAACACACACACAAACACACACACAACACACACACTGAGGCAAAAAGAGTGTGGGTTGTTTTCTATTTTCGGTATTGTTCGCTTTAGCTGCTTTTGTGTGTTAATGGAAAAAGTTGTTCGCCTATTTTTACCCCCACTTCCCCACCCCACCTTGCCACAGGCACTGCGGGCCTGGGGCATGGGCGTCTGTTTGGTGGTGGGCGTGGTGGGCGTGGCGGTCGGCTGTTATTTCGCAAGGCTTTTCATCGCCTGTTGCTGATTGCATTACAAGTTCGGTACGTCCAAACAGATATTACAATAAACCGCAGCTCATTGTTGCTCCTCGAAGAGATAACGAGTGTGGCACAGGCACAGGCACAGGCAACATCCTGTTCCTTCCGCAGCATCCCGCTATTCAATTCAATTTATTTAATACAACTTTGTAGCATGCAACATGCAACGTGAAACGTGCAACGTGCAACGTACAACATGCAATCAACATAGATCCAAACCCAACTGCTGTTGGCATAACCTGCGTTTCATCAACTATTTATAGCCCCCAGCCTACCGCAAATGTAATTAGAGTGCTGTTGCAAGGACACTTAGCAAATTATTCCGAGGAAAATCAGAAATCCTTTCACAACATCTAATCATTCGGTCGCAACAATTTCAACTGAAATCACACACTTTGAACCTCGCTCGGGCAAATTTCAATTTGTATTTGCATTTGTAATTAACATAGGGAAATTCCATCGAATTCTTTGGGTACATAAATAATGTTTTCGTAGGAAAGGTCCCGAGATCTTATGTTAATTTAATTCCAAATATGAAAGTAACTTAAAACTTTGTTTACAAGAATTGGAAAGTCTATGAAATATGTTTGGGGCCTCCTCAATGGTCTAGTGCATAGCTTACTGTACCGCCAATTAAGAGCTGTGGGTTCGAGTCCCGCTCATGTCAACAGGCATGACCCTCATAGAAAAACTTGGTTGTGGCGTAGAATTTGAAATCCATACACGTAAAACAATAGCTCTTCAGTGATGGAAGCAGAAATAAAGGCAAATGGCCATCTGCTACAAGTAAAATATAATGATGCATATTTGCCGTGTTCATGGGCAGATCGCTTAGAAACTTGGTGGAACGTTATATAATAAAGAAGTTTGCAATATTAAAATGTAATAGCTGAAAATATCTGGCAAATATAGCCAGCAGCGTTCTCAAAATATAAATTCTAAGTATCAAGTTTTATAACAATGGCTGTATAACTATCGGACTTGTTTGCATTCAGAAAGTCCGACAGACAGGCGGACATATTCCAATTGGTTTCTGAACATTTTTAAGTGAACTTTTTGGGGGTATAAACTATATAGAAAATATAGCCGAGACTGGCTTGTAATGTATAGCTATTATATGATATTGCGGTTCGATAGTTCCGGACCCAGAAATTTGCAGCGTTCTTAGAAATTTTATGTATCAAGTTTTATTACAATGGGGTTCAAAGAAGTTTAAAGTCCGACAGACTGGCGGGTATGTTGGAAATGATTACCGACCATTCTGAAGTGAACTTTTGGGGGTCTAAGACGCCGAACAAACCTCAGGGTAAAGTGGGTTCAAGTCCCACTCATGTCGATAGGCATGACCCTCCTAGACGAACTTGGTTGTGGCTCAGGATTTGAAATCCACCCACATAAAAAAATGTTCTTCAGTACAAATAATGACAAATAGCTCTTCAGGCTGTGACTCTATAGGGTTCTTTTTATGTGAAATTTTGTATTTTTTTCGGAAATTTTGCTTGTAAGATTTAGAAACTCTATGAAATATGTTGAGCTCTTTGTTGCTTTATCAAAGTAATGCAATTGACTAGATGAGGCATAGCCGCTGTTCTCAATAAAAATACACAAAATAGAAATTCTGGATTTATGATTTTGTGCTCTCAGCTATTCCGACATCTTGCCAAATTCATTATTTGTTTGTGCGCCTGGCCACACTGGCGCTGGTCAGCCAAGGACACTTCACTAGCTCAACAGCACTTGGAGGAGGACACTTAAAAAAAAAAAACTTAACTGAACTGAACTGAATGGAACTGAATGGAACTGTGGTTAAATCAAATAGAACCGCTCGAGTTGAAAATTGCCGCACAACTGAACCGAAGTGCAGGCAAATCCAGTGGAAATTTCAGTTGCTCATTGCGTGAATTGGTTTCTTTCATTTCTTTTTTTTCCCCTCATCCCATTTTTTCCGATTTTGTTTTTTTTGTATTTTTTACCCAAACATTGCTCGGGGTTTTGTTATTGTTATTGTTGTTATTGTAAGCTGGTTAAAAATTGATTAACGCGTTGCCTATAACAAGTTTCAAATTACCAAACGGCGTCTAACTGACGTCGCTTTCCGAAGAGTTTGTTCTGTCTGTTTTCCACTTGCTTTGTTGTTATGTGCCCAAACATTTAGCACCTTTGGCCACACTGAAAGCGCGATACACACACACACACACACACACACACACAGCGGGAGTGTGCGAGCGAGACGGGGACAACTAATTCCCTTTATTTGTCATTCTTGGTTTGTTCAAGAATTTCAATCGAATACCTCGGATCCAAGTGGTGCCATTAGCCGTAGTTTCACTCGGTTTCCCATTTATTGCCGCAACTATTTAACATATTTTCAAGTGCGCACAGTTGGCACTTCGACGTTTTGGATACCCTGTAATTAGTCACAAATCATAACGCCCATTTTGAGCAACTTTAAGTACTAATTTTTTGAGTTTAGGAAACTTTCATATGCTTTCTGATTTGAAAAACTCAATAAATCGAAATTCAAGTTTAATTTCTTTGAAATTAGGTGATATTTCCAAAGCGACTTTTAAAAATTTTACATGTTTTTTCACCGAATATATAGCTTTTTAAAAACAACTGCAATATGGTTCCCATGGTCGAAAATCAATAGCGTAACATATAAAAACATCTTATATAAAATGTCAAAAACTAAGCAAAATATTTCTTGGAAATATTAAAAATCTTTCAAATTAATGATGATTTAATAATAAGAGTGAATGAGGCCTGCAGTTTGCGAAAGGTCTCGACAAGAGTGGGGTTCGAACTCACGATATCTTTTTTAGCGGGACAGTGCGCTATCCACTGCCATATCTTAACGAAATCGCTGGAAATTATGTAATATATGTTTAAATTTACCTCAAGTTTGCATTTTTAAAACTAACTGTTAATAATCGGATTATATATCATTATTGCCCGCATATATATCGCACATGATCATTATAATCTCAAACGTTATCTTGAATTGTTTTTAAGCCTTGAAATAATGATAAAGCTATGCTAATTGGGTCAGATAGTTCCTTGAGCTTATTATAATAGTATAATTTTGATATTTGAATGAACTTGCCTTGGGTTTCAAATATTTTATTGAAAATATAGAATTATTATAGAAACATGACTAGATATTTTGTGGATATTCTTCAATGGGCGTGTTTTACTTTCATCAATGATATATGTTTATCATCTCTGTGTAAAACATAGATTTTTTTACCTAAGAAAATCGATTTATGTTAAACTTTCAGTATATTTTATACAAAACAAAGCTGCTTTTTCATCCAATTTTTACTGAACTATTTGCCCCGCCAAGTGAGAGGTATGGGTTCGAAGTCCACCAATATCGAAAGGCATGACCCTCCTAGAAAAACTAGTTTGTGGCGTAGGATTTAAAATCCATCCGCGTAAAAACAAGACCTTCAGTGATGGAAGCAGATATAAGGACAAATAGCGCTTCAGGCTGTGACCCAATAGGGTTGTTATAGCCATATAATAAATAATAATTTGAGTGGAATTTCTCTAGCTACTGACAGTATCAACCATATGCGAGCACTTTACCAAGTTTAATTACAGGGTATAGTACTTCGCGAGCATTTGCATTTCGATTATTCTAACTTGTTTACATATTCTTTCCATAGCATTTTTATCAGCCGCATGTTAAATGCCCTAATTTCTTGGCCACTTTTTTGTTCTTCTTCTTCTCCTTCTTTTTGGGGCTCTTTGGTGTTCCTGGTGTTGTTGTAGTTGCTGTAGTTGTTGTTGTTGTTGCTGGTTTAGCACCTCAGTGCGATCTGCCAGCTTGTTTATGTTACACTTCAGAGTGCTTCCATATGATTAGCCATGCCCAAACGCCTTCGACTGTGGCTCTGTCTTTGTCTCAGTCCGAGCAGGCCTTTCCGTTCGAACAAGTTGGGAATTGTAAGCAACAGAGTTAAAGCATGTCCTAAGTTATGTAAGAGTGGGCGGAACTCAAAGGTCTTAATGTGCAACAAGCTGCGAGTCTATGCGGGTCTATCTGTCAGGCTTGTAATTACAAGTGGTGTCCTGACTGCCACGCCCACCCCCCCGCCCCCCACGCATGTCAGAGGCAAATGCCTAATGCTCTGGCACTTGAGTAGCTGCCACACGCAGCAAGTCGAGTAGCAGCTTTGCCAGCAAGGGGCGTGGCAGTGCGGGGCGCGATGGGGAGCTGGGGAACTGGGGAGTCTCTGCTAATGTGCCTAATGTGCGCAATTCAACAAGGATACTCATGCTCCATGTTGATAGATGCTCACATGAAGTACATAAGAACCAACACACACCACACACACACACACACAGTGGGGCTGTATTATATCAATTTTCTTGGAAATTCTGAGAAATTAATATTGATAAATTGCCAACTTTATGCTTTATGGTAAAAACCTTTTCAACAGACTTGCGAGTGCTCAAAGTATTCCCGTCGCTGGCAGTGCTTAAAGAGTTGTCAAAATAAAAGATCTTCCGGCGAATTCAATAAAATATTGTTAAATATTTAAAAGGCATGTTGTTTTCAGAACCCCAGAAACCCCAGTACCCAGTACAGCACCCAGTTCCCCTCGGGCCGGTGCGTGCTTGTCAATGCTTAGGAAATAACAAACACGGTATTCATAAGGCAAACAAAATGGAATGTCGGTCAGCAGCAGCAGCAGCTGTTCAGGATGCAAACAGTAACAGCAACAGTAACAACAACAGAACTACAATTTTCCTTCTTTTTTTTGGGGTTAACTCGGGGCCAGCACGACAGGGTGACAGCTCCGAAAAAGGAAAACAATTGGGTTAGGAATACATATCTTTGAAAAGCCGCACAGTTTACACTCTTTTTTCGATGAGCCAGAACGCAGACACTGATTTTTACCATAGCCATCTGCTGCAAGTTAAATATAATGATGCATAGTTACCGTGTTCATGGAGAGATCGCTTAGAAACTTGGTGGAACGTTAGATAATGGAGAAATTTGCAATATTTAAATCTAATAGCTGAAAAAATCATGGAAAATAAGACGAAACCAGCTTTTTATTGTTTTTATTAAATGATATAGTTTATTTTTCTTTTTTTTTGTGTTAGCTTGGGGGCAGCACGACAGGGTGGCAGCTCCAAAAAAGAACACTTCTTTTTCGATGAGCAGAAACGCAGCTTTCTTGAAGAAGGCACTGATTTTTGCCATAGCCATCTGCTACAAGTAAAATATAATGCTGCATATTTTCCGTATTCATGGACAGATCGCTTAGAAACTTGGTGGAACGTTAGATAATGGAGAAATTTGGCATAATTAAATACAAAACCTGAAACGATCTTTGAAAATATAAGCGAATTCGGCTTGTAGTAGTCTAGTTATTATATGAAATAGTGATATGATAATGGCCGATAGACAGGAGGACCTGTTGCAATTGATTTCCAAACATTCTGCAGTGAACTTTTTGTGCATCTAAGATGCTGCCTTCTATTTAGAGAGGTTTGCAGTATTTAAATGTAAAACATGAAAAAATCTTGGTAAATATAGTTGAAACAGGCTTATAGTTGTATGGCTATTATATGATAGAGTGATATTATAAGAAAATAAAGTCTATATCTCAAATTTTAAGGTACTTGCTGACATAAAGAAAGACCGACAGACAGGCGGACATATTCCAATTGATTTCTGACCATTCTTAAGTAAACTTTTTGGGGGTCTACACTACTGCCTTCTATATAGAGAGATTTGCAGTATATAAATGTAAGGACCTGAAATCAATAGCCGAAAATGGCTTGTAATGTATAATTATAATATGATATAGTGGCCAAAAAATGCCATAGAAATTCTATGTATCCAGTTTAATTACCATCAGGCTTAAATAAGTTTAAAGACCGACAGACAGGCGGGCATATTAGGATTGATTTATGACCATTCTGAAGAGATCTTTTGGGGGTCTAAGATGCTGCATTCTTTAGAGGTTTGCAGTATTTAAATGTAAGGACCTGAAAAAATCATGGAAAATATAGCCGAAATCGGCTAGTAATGTATAGCTATTATATGATATAGTGGTCTGATAGGAAATTCTACGTATCAAGTTTTATTACAACGAGGCTTAAATAAGTTTAAAGACCGACAGACAGGCGGGTTAGAATTGATTTCTGACCGTGCTGAAGTGAATTTTTGGGAATCTCAGACGCCGTACAGACCTCAGTATAGAGTATAGCGAAAAGTAATGAGTAAAAAGGAAAACCAAAAAGGAAAATCAACCAAAAACCGGGGGTAGCATAAAAACAATGGCAAAAATAAATGTCAATTTGACGCTCAACGGAACACAGAAGGCAAATTAAAATCCACACGAAAATAGTCATTAATAAAATGTCAAATATGTCAGGTCAGCTGTCAGCTGTCAGATTTGTCTGTAACTTTTCTCCTGTCTTTAAGAAATTAAGAAATTTTCCTGATTAACCAGTTACTTTCGGGTTCTGTAGAGAGAAATTTCAATGCCATTTTATAGAATCAGTTTTGATAATTGTAAAAAGCAAATGAAACGCAATGTTGCACTTGGCTGCGCTTTTGTGGCACACACAGATACACACACACACGCACACACCCAAATCGATGGCGACACAAAAAATTTAACACTTAACCTGCTCCACTGGCAGACAGACGGACGGAGAGACGGACAGATGGACAGGCAACAACTTGGCATCGATTCAGTTGCCTCCGATGCCTTTGCTATTTGCTTCCGAGCCCCACTGTGCCACAGCCTCATCCTTTGCCTTCGCCTCTGCCTCGGCCTCTGCCTCATCCTTTGCCTCCACCTCTGCCCCTACTCTTCCCCCCTGCCTTTTGCCTTCAAGTGCAGCCTGGCACTGCGGAAGTGGCAGCTCTTGGGCGTATTTGTGCTATCTTTTGTTTCTAGAGACGGCAACCTCAATCTCGTTCGGATTTATATTGCACTTCATAGCACCCTGTATATGTATATAGATGCTGCGTCTTGTCTTTGTCCAATTGTGCAGTGAAAATTCTTTGCGCAACCAAAAGGCCAACTCAAGACTTTTCAACTTGTTTATATTGAAATGAAAAGTGCGATTCCTCCTGCTCAGCCTGGCACGCGGCTCGAGCACAAAGGCATTGCCTTAGCTCCTCTGGGGGGCGATCCAAAGCTTACCAATGATTCAGTTGCAGGTATTACGAAGTTTTACGATTTGTTTTATTTCGGGTACAAAAAAGAAAGCTGCAGGTGAAAGTGCTCCCCCCTTGTGAAATACACACGAAATTAGGCTCTTTTACTGACGTCAGCGAACAGATTGTGCCACTCAACCGATTGTTGTGAAATTTTCAGAATAAGTGGAAAATGTAATATGAAATACGCCAACTGAATATTATGTGGAAATTCCCGAAATTATGCTTGTTATTGTAATAATAAAACATTATTACTCGAGCCTCAATGGATAGCACACTCACCGTCCCGCCAAATAAAAGTTGTGTGTTCGAGTACTACTCATGTCGATAGGCATGACATTCTTGGTAGTGGCGTAAGATTTGAAGGAAGCATATAAATAGGCAAATAGTGATTCAGGCTGTGACCCGAAATGAAAAAGATTTAAAAGAATTTTACTGTATTTGGATTAGTTTTTGGATTTGTAAGACATATTTAATCGTGGTGTTAACAAATTTCTGAGCAACTTTTATAGGCCCATAACACAAATTTCAGGGATTTCAGGATTTTGATACACATTTAGTATTAGCAAAGTGCTTGGTTGTTATCGTTTATCGTTTGTGTAGGATGTGGCTAGCTAGTGTCTAGCTTTGATACTTCCCAAGGCCGTTGAGGTAATACAGATTTAGGACAATTAGGCAATTAATTAAGCTTTAAATACTTTATGTCAGCTATGTGAAATTAGTATAGATTTGTTTTTTTACCTCTTTGATTTGTGTAATTGATATTTAGATTTACAATTCTATAATCCTTTTAATCTAGAAACATAATAATCATTATCTTTAACTATTTGCTTGAAAAATAAGAAAAGGAAGACTGAATATCTAAAGTTAGTATTCTTGATTTTTTATACCCTGATTCCAATTGAAAATTGGGATGAAGGATATATATGTTTGTGCAATGTATGTAACAGGCAGAAGAAGGCGTGGCAGACCCCATAAAGTTTATAGGGTCATAATTAGAAAGTACAGATTGGAATTTTGATACACCGCTCCATTTTCTCGGACATGACGAAATGTGTACATGAGCGACAAATTTTGAGTTAGAGTCATGAAATTTGGTATGCGAGTGATACCAATCTATGTGTCCCATAGATAGTAGAAAGTGGCATCCAAAATTTTTTCCCATCCTATTTTGGTCTCTCCCAAATTAGATAAGTGCTAATTATTTCTACAATCCTTATCATAATAGTTCGAATTGCAAAATACATATTAATGGCGATATCATCAACTTATTCCGACTGCATTTCACTGTTGGGATCAGGGTATCTCGTAGTCGAGCCCACATTACTAGAGCTTTCTTACTTGTTTTTTAATCAGTTTCAATTTAATTCAAGTCACTAGGAATCATTCAGTGCCTTCTGAACTTAACCTAGTGGGGGGCGTAAACAACATATATATATGGGATTATAACAATACCTAAAACATAATATTTATATATTTATAAATATATATAGTTAGGAGAGGTCGAGGTAGGTTAGAGGTTAGCGGGTAGAGAGGTCGCTGGGGTATAGCTTCGGTGAGTTCACTAGCCAATGGGTTCGGGTGGGCCACAAGCCTGTCGGCATATCGGTTGCTGTGGAAATTGACCTGGTCCCCGATCAGGACAAGTCTCAGGTCTCTATCAATCATAAGATGGGTACCAGGCAAGCCAGGAAACGTGTCGTGCAGGATTGTAGGATTCTAAGTCTGTTTAGCTGGAATTGGAGGATGGAGGATTCTTGGAGGATGCTTCTTGCTATTGACCGAAATCAACTAAATGTTAGGATGTTCTAAAAGACATTAGTTAACAGCCTTGAACCCGTACAAATTTAGAACATGAAGAAAAGGAAATAGGAGATAATTGATTTCAATTTGGACCTACCTTTGTCTTACTTCCGTATTCCTTATTTATCAAATTGTTTACACCGTTTTCAACACAATGATTGCCGATACAATCATCATTTTTAAAGAATTGCGTATAATAAACAAATTTTTCTCTTGGGTAATTTTTCCGTTTTGTTAACTTTGATCTGCTTTTCCCGCTCCGAACTTTCTCCTTTCTCTACCTTTCTTTCCATGACTTTGCGCTTATTGATAAAAAGAAAAGGCAATTTGTTATTATTTTTTGCACGTTCAACTCCGACACGTGTCCATGTGGCACGTTGTTTCGAATAAAGGCCAAAAAACTTTTCCCATTTGCCTTGTATTTTATATCATTACTTTTATTTTTTGGCCGCTTTTCGGCAAATTGTTTGATTTTCCTCCAAGTTGTGCTGCTTTTGGCCTTTTTTTGAGGCACTCAACAAAGCTAAAACCCTTCGGCACAATGCTCTCCGCATTTAAATATATATTTTTTACGCCGATTTTAATGGAATTATCAGGCAGTTTGCAGTTGAATTTTGTTTCTTGTTTCTTGTTTCGTCTTGCAAATTGATGCCAAAAATGTTTCGTGTTAAATAATTTCCCAAGAGCGATTAAATGCAACAAAAACGTTTTGGCCAAATTATGAACCCAGATCCCAGAGACCTCAACCCAACCCCAAATTCGAACATCCCGCGGATTCGAGCCCCAAAAAAACGTAGCAAAAGTTTGTTGTAATATTCTTTTTTTAGCCACTCGAAGGTCGCTAACAATTAATTGAAATTAACATATTTTGCTTTCATTTAGGCCAAGTTATCTGGTAACTGCCAACCATCTGCCGGTCGGCCAACAGACCATCCAACCGACTGACGACCGACCAACGCAGGACAGACCACGACAGACCTGGACAGACCAGGACAGACCAGTTCCAGAGTTGGTTCAGAGTCAGTTTCAGTAGTCTCCATTCCAGGCCCCATTCAACCCGCCCATAATTCAGCTGTCAAGTTGATTTCCATGCTTGAATTTTCCCAGTGAACAGTGAAAAGTTTTGCAACTTCTTTTTTCACTGTGTTGGCCAAGTTTTGAGCATACTTTTCACACAGGCGTCAACTTTGGCCAGGCCCAGAGCCGCAACAACCCATTGAAACCTCAAGTTTTTTGTGGGCGTGGCCATACAGTTTCACTCAAGCGATTGCTATCGACAACATTTTAATAGTTTTTGCCATGAAAACAGATTTCAATCAAGTTTAGCCATATACCACACCAAAGAGATTCGAGCTTTAAGCTTTAACGCAGCTTTAATGTGCTTAAAAAGTAGCACTTTTTGACATTTCCCAAGCTTGACAAATTGATTTTCCTAATGCTTTCAATGGAAATCTTTCAGTCATTTTACGTTCTTGTCGATTTAAGCTTAAGAAACTTAAAAAGCACATTTCTGTGACTTGAAAAATTAATTTGTCTATGCTTTTGGTGAAATTCTTTCACTTGTTTGAAGTCAAATTCGTTTCGGCTTAAATATTACATGAAGTTCTTAAAATGTATCGAATTTCGGAATTCTGGTGCCTGAGAAAGTGATTTCTATATGCTTTTACTGAACTTCATTCGCTTGATTTAACTCAATGTCATTTTAGCTTAAAGCTCACACAAAGTGCTAAAAAGTATCTCATTTTTTCAGCAATTTTGGTGCTTTCGAAATTGTTTTGTCTACGCTTTTTCTGAACTTCTTACGCTTGCTTTAAACCAATATCATTTTAACTTAAACCTTGTATAGAGTTCTTAAAAAGTATCTCATTTTCTCAGCAATTGTGGTGCCTGAAAAATTGATTTCTCTATGCTTTTCCTGAACTTTTCTGCTTGCTTTAAGACAATGTCATTTTAGCTTTAAGCTTACATAAAGTTCTTTAAAAGTTTCTCATGTTTTCAGCTCTTCTGATGATTTTCAAATTTATATTATCTCAATCGCTTTAAGCCATCTCTCAGTCGCCTTAAGCCAATGTCATTCTGGCTAACATCTTTAAGATTCTGTTTATTTCTGCTTCAGAATATGCTTGACAAGTTGATTTCCCTTATGTTTTGCAAACATGTCTCTCACTTTAAGCCTATGTCATTTGGCTTTTTTCGTTCATTTGGCCATTTGGCGGTTTTTGTAATGAGTGCACGTTTCATAGCTGGTCTGAGGTTCTCCCGGCTCAATTCACAATTCCCCGATGAAAGGCGTTGGCAGACGCCTGTTCTCAGGTCTCAGCACTCAGGTCTCCGGTACTCAGGTCTCAGCTTACAGATCTCCGGTCTCAGGTCTCAGGCTCCAGGTCCCGGGCACATAATAATATGGCCATTGCTCATACGATTCCGCCGATTCCCCAGTTGCTTCATTTGTTTGTGCTCTGCTGCCTTTTGTAGTTGTTATTTAGTTTGTGTTATTGTTTTGACCTTGTTGTTGTTGCCCTTTATGAAAAATTATACAAAACTTTTTACTTAGTGCGCCGCGGCCCGTTTCTGAACAATTACGGGGCCTTTGGAACGGGATCAGGAGCGGCAGGCGTTTCACATGGCTGCCCAATGCCCAATGCGGCTACTGCTTAATGCGCCTACAATGAGGCATGTGGGTGTGTGTGTGGGTGTGTTGGAGGACGGTAGGGGACTGGGGGACTGCTCCTTGAGTGTGGGCGTTTGTGGAGTATGGGCGTGGCAACTGCAAATAAATTATGTGTTTGTAATAAGCGCTCAGAGCCCTAAGTATTTGATTTGCCTTTTAAACGATGCTGAACAACCATGAGAAAGTGAATAATGGCCAAGGGGAGCAGCTGAGCCAGAGGCAGAGGGAGAGGTAACAACACCAACAACATCAAATGAGGTCAAGAAGTAAAGGCCGGAATAGCTGCCAAATGATTCAATTAGTGCAAAAAATCACTTAGTGCCAACTTGTTGAGAAATGAAATTATGCCAGGGTATGCGAAAACCCATCAATTAGAAAAACTGATTTGGTTACCAAGTTTAGTTTATTTCACACAACTGTAAACTTAATTAGAGAAAATTCAGAGAAGCTGACATTATCTGGCAGAGAAATATATGGTGAAAGTTTTTACCAGTTTCAAAGCAGAGCTTGAAAATTGAGATAGATTTTCTAAGAATTCAAATGAAATGAAAATTTAATCATTTCAATTTTGGGTATATTTTATAACAAAAATTATACTTTATGCAAAATCTCTTTCAATCAATTAAATATGGAACATTATTATCTGTGACCATTCGGCATTTTCTGCGTAACTTTGATTTTTAATGTCAAGTGATTTTTGCAGTGAGCCTTAGTGGACCAGTGGACAGCGCACTGTCCCGCGAAACAAGAGGTGTGGGTTCGAGTCCCACTCATGTACTTAGCATGACCTTCCTAGAAAAACTAGACAGTGATGTACGATTGGTAATCCACCCACGTAAAAACAGATCTTTAGTGAAGGAAGTTAGAAATATAGTGCTTCAGGCTGTGATCCGATAGGATTGCCGTGTGCGATTCTGTAGTACATCACTTACCACAGGTATCTTAACATCCCTTTCAAAGTAATTATTATGGATTTACCACGAAATACCATAGATCACGATGAAAAAATTAATTCTCACTAGGAATTTGTATATACCACCATGTTAAAAAGGGTTCTTTGTAAAACGTAGATACCCCAGAGAAAATCTCTGCTTTTGTCCTTCCCTTTTATGTATTTTGATAAAAATTCAGTTTTCGGTCCCGTTTCCTATTTGTATTTATGAAATGTCTTCTGCTCAACTTTGGAATCTGAAATCCTTAGACCCTCACAAAGCTGAATCCTAATATATACTATTTTTGAAAGCTGAAAGCTGTTTTATGTCATCCTTACTATGACTTACTATGGTCTTAGGCAGTGTCAGCAGAACATCTTGCTAACAGGATGCTCTCCTCGTCTATTAAATCTATTCCCATAGCAGGAGAAGAGTCTATACTAATTGTTCTCCATTACCTTTCTGCCAAAAATTATATGACGATTGGGTCATAATAAGTTTAAATGTGACCTAAGCAAGATATTTAAATGGCAACCCTCGCAATTTTTAGTCTCTCAGATTAATATCTACAATTTCTTTAAATATCTCCCAGGAGAAAAATTTTTACATCTAGTTAATATTCAGGAAGGGCCCGACTAAGCACTTGCATGCTTTTGTACCAGGCTGAAACGTCCACTTCAGGATGGCTTATACAGGTGGCAGGAGATCATGCCACACCTTGTCAAAGGCTTGTTTCAAAGATTATCAAAGATAAGGAGCTCTCTTTTAAGAGAAATATCCTTGTTAATATCATAAATAGATCATTGGGAAAATTTTACCATACCTTTTTTTTAATTGGGAATCCAAATATGACTATGGTTCACACTCATGGTGTACTCTAATACACACCAACCACCAAGTTTTAATTTTAAAGTCGATTTGATGTCATTAATGCTGATGGAAAATGACTTGTTTTTTTGGGAATAAAGTTTGGTAGCCTTAAGGCTTTTGCCATATACCAAAAAAGCAGGAAGAGCTTAGCTAGCTGGACTCTTCGCCACAAGTTCTCTAATCTCTAAGCTACGATTAAGTATTACAAAGCCCAAAAAAGGAAATTGCTTATCGTGTAAGATAATTGAACTGGCATGACCTGGCACTTTGGGCTATTCGATTATTTATAATAAGCTTCAAACTGAACTCCTCCTAAGTTGGCTTTTGGCCATGTTTTTTGTCAATTGCGCCTAAAAGCAGGCAATGTTTTTTGTGAAAGTTTCGCCAAAACCCAACAGCTTTTATTTTGTTATTTGTTAAATGTTATAATTACGTCTCTTTGGCGCATATGTTGGGGCTTTCGGGGACCTCCCACTGAGGCCTGGCTGCTGTCTGTGTTTCCCCTGGTAACCCTTTTTTTTGGGGGGATGAGTTTTTGGCTTTTTCTTTGACTGAACTGTCGGCATTTCTGTGGAATTCAATTTCAAAGCAATATCATTTTCAGTTTTCATTTAATTTCACGCTTTCAATTCATCAGCCCACGCAACTAAAACTAATGCCACAGGCGATATATTATATGACACATATGTGTCATATGGTAGAGGGTATAGGTTATAGGGTATGGGTTGTTTTATTGGCTTCAGTTTGAAACACACACACGCGAAAGTGCCAAAAGTATGTCATTATAGATGCTTCACAACAATTCTTGGAAAACTGAAACCCAATACTGACCCAAAGCCAGGTCAAAGGATTGCCTTATTTTGCTCTAAAATCCATTAAAGTCGACAAAGTGGCCAAAATAGTTTTAGCCGGAAATATGAAGCATTTGAGTGAAGCCCTTCAACGATAATTGGCTTTATAGGTTTAAGGCTCTAATGAGTTTTGCATTACAATGAAAGTTTTCCGGGAAAACACATAATTGGGAACCACTGAAAATGCTGAATAGTATATGAAATTGGTAATGCTTTTCCATACAAATTGTACTGATGCAACGATTGATTCGTTTCGAAGAGTTGAGCTGAGGGATTAGTAGTTATTATGATTATAACGTCTGTAATATGGTATAAATATGCGGGGTATTAATAGGCTGTTGGGTAAAGCTCTTCTGCTATTGTATGTGTTGGTTGTGTGTGAATGAAAAGCAGCTTTGGACAAGGCTTAAATGATGTTAAATGATGCTAAAAAAAAGCCTGAAACAACTAACATAATCTATACTTGCTCTCTCTCTCCCTCTCTCTCCCTACTCATATTGTATAGCAAAACCAAAAAAAAACTTTGATTAATTCAAAATATCAACAACAACAACAACAACTCAACTGAAGCAGCTGCTGAAACCTTTGTGAACTTTATTTGCTGCAAATGTTTATAAAGTACTAAAAAATACCAAAGAAATCATATATATACAACTTTATATAGTATATATTTTGAAAAAAAAAAAAGAAATCTGAACAAAAAATCATCGAAATGGAATTGAGCATCGCAATTTTTAAGCATTTAGCCAGCTACAGCAACAACAACAACAACAACAATAAGTATAACAACAACAACAACAACAACAACAGCTACAAGAAATTCATAATTAATGCTTATAAAAAGTTCTTTAACAAAAACAACGACAAGCAACAACAGCAAACAACATACAACAACAACAACAATAGCAGCAGCAACAACAACAACCATAACACAACGATTACCGCAGCAACAACTGCAACTGCAACAACAACTAACCAATTTGACAAGGCAACAACTACAACAACTACAACAACTAACAGCGTTACAGCAACAACTACCGCAGTATTAACAACAACAACTAGAACAACAACTACAACTACAAAAGCAACAACCAATTGCACAGCTGAAGCAACCGTCCAAAAAGCAGCTGCCAGTTCCTTTAACAGCAGCAACACCAGCAACAACAACAACAACTACAAAAACAACTAAGCCAACAACCTAACCAACAACAACAACAACTAAAGCAACTTTGAGTGCAACAACAACAACAACAGCAACAACAACAACAACCATGCAGCGTCTACGTACAACCTTCACGCGTTCGCGTACCCCAACGGGCGCCGAAATGAAAATGCAAAATAGCCTCGAGGTGCCCAAGCAGGTACGATAATGTGCCACGATAATGTTATCGATATACAAAATTAGCACATTTTCTTCTACTTCTTACCTGTCTGTTGTCTTTTCGATTTATGATCAAAACACTATCGTTATGTTTTTGTCAATTTATCTATGTGTAATCGATAATATACTATCGATATTTTTTTAGTATTTTGATCAGTTTGTTATATATATCCACAAGTTATCAACATATGTGTTCGATAGTTTCAAGTTATTACGAAGAAATATGGCTTTTCTTTATATACATCAATAAATTATCGATAAGTGTCTGTCTTATGTTTTCGATAGTTTTTACTTATTGTCACCACTTGTGGTTAAGTTTCAATAAAATGTCAATTTGTAACAGCATGTTCTTAGTTATCGATATAATAACACTTTTGGTTTACATATATTTCTTTTGCGTAATCGATAGCTGCCCATATAAAATTATAAATAATGTTTTACATTGCATTATTTTATTCTAGTATCTATCCTAATGCTGTAAAAATCAATCTCGATATCGATTTTGCACCATCTTGTTATCGATATATTACCATATTTACCTTAAATCTTTGTAATCCATGTTATCGATAACTGCCTCTCTAAAAGTAATAAAACCATTAAATTGAATAGTACATGACATGATATAATTTTCTAGCAATCGATGTGCTGTAATATATAACTAGTTATCGATATATTACCACTTCTACCTTAAATCTTCTGATCCATGTTATCGATAGCTGCCTCTCCAAAAAGAGTACAACCATAAAATAGTATTTTACATGGCATGATTTATTTTTCAAGCTATCGATATGCTTTAATATCGATGGATTATCTTTTGTTAACATATGTGTTAAGCAATTATATAATTCGCTTTAACATTACATAAATCAATATACATTAACTTATTGATATGCCCATCGTTTATTTTTGTTCTTCAATACTAATAATAAGCTATCGATAACACAAAATAATTTACAACTAAGGAAAATATGACATTTCATTTTTATTTGTTGTTCTTTTTGCACACTAATCGATAATTTTCTGTTGTGCATAACTCTTTGTTTTCATTCGATAACAGTGCGATAACTCTTGACTGCATGTTCGATAATATATCGTTTTATTTGGCGCGCGTCTACTGTTCCTTCCCGTCTCTCTTTTTTGTTGATTTGCCTTTGTCTTTTGCACTTTTGTCGCTGATTCGCAATGATTCGTTTGATAACTTATCGTTATCGGCCGTCGCCGTTGTGCCTTTGTCATTCCCAGGTGCGATCCGCCTCGTTCGATGAGATGCAGTTGGAGGCGCAACGCTCATCGGCCCATCTGCTGAAGCAGCAGTCGTCCTCCTCGGCGGACGAGAGGTCTTCGGAGGGCGGCTATTTGCAGGTGCCGCAGGCAGCTCATGCCCAGCGCTCGCACAGCTTCGATTCGGCAGCCGCCTCGGTGGGCAGCGATGACTCCGGCGCCTTTTTGGAGGTGCCACGGCGCCTGAAGACCCGCCGCAGCTCGTCAACTAAGACACCACCGCCGTGCATCCATTGCTATTACCTGGACCAGTACGAGAAGCAGATGAGTGCCGAGCAGCGTTACTTTATTGACCATCGGGAGCTGAACATGCTTAGCTATAGTAACACCAGCTCGGATGCCAGCGATGATGAGGCCGTCACTGAGGCACTGGACGACGATGATGATGACGATGACGATGAGACGGATGCACGCACCGATGTGGACACCTGTGCTGACCCGGATGGAGATGCCAGCGGTGGCACCGAGCTGGACGATGATGCTGCCGTTGAGATGGACATACGCATGTCCAATTTAAGCATGGGCATCAGCATGGGCAGCAGCATTGAGGAGTCGCGTGCTCGTCTGCCGCGGCAAATGCGACGCCATACGATCGGCAGCTCGGTGACCACCTCCGAGGATGAGGGCTTGGAGGGATCCGATCATGGTTCGCCTCATTTTGGCAATACGCTCTTGCCGCCGCAGCCAACAACTCCGTGTGGCATTACATTCACTTTGTCGCCGACTAATGGGGATTATCCACCATTCCCCCACTGCTCGTACACTTTGGATCCCGGCTCGCCGACCATGCCCACAGCGGTTTTACGGGCCACTAGTCCCGTACTGGAGCTGCCCCCCGCAGCAACAAGTCATCAGCAACTGGGTGCAACAGCAGCTGCCGCTGCGGCTGCTCTAACTCTACCAGCTATTGCGTCCGGCGGAGGAGCCCCCGCCCTCATTAGCGCGGATGCTGATGACGCCGGCGCTGCCATGGGCGTACCCATGCGTGCTAGACGTCGCTCCATATCACGGCAGGAGGCCATCTTTGTAGAGCCGACTGGTAACTCGCTGGAGAATGTGTCCCATGAGGAAGTGGACATCACCACCAAATCATCGGTGGATACCGTCGACTCGCTGGATGAGGCATCCACCATGGCCATCTGCGGCTCACCGACTTCGACCAGTGCAGCCGCTGCAGCCAACGCTGCTGCCGCCCACCATGCAGCATTTGTAGTACGGGACATTTATCTAACAGTTCCGGATCTGAAGCGAGACCGTGCCGCCTCGGTGGATTCGTGCTTCTCTAAGGTGCCCTCCGGTGGCAAAACCGAGGAGTTGCAGCCCTCCGACGACGGCTGCTTCCTGGCCGTGCCCAACATCAACGCCACGCGTTCCCGATCCGTTGACATTGTCCTGCCCACCGATGAGCAGGCACGCTACAAGGCGTTGGCCATGACCGGAGGCAGTGGCGGTGCCGCTGGTCTCTATGCAGATGGGTATGTCCAGCTACCTCTCTCTCTCTCTCTCTCACTCTACCTCTCTGTGTCTCTTTCTCCAGCTCTCATTTGCTTTCTCTCTGTTTTGTTGTTGTTTTCACTGTGTTCTACTTTTCTGTTGTGTTTCTTTTGATTTTTGGTTCTGTTTATCGCGAGGGCCGATCGAAATGTTCCTCGCTAACAATTTTGTGTCTCAAAAATGCTTTTATAACTATTAATTTCGCTGCAAACCTAATTATATCGATAAGTCGATAACCAGTCGATACCAGATATCAATGTATTTTTTCGGTATATTTTTTCTAAATAACAAATTCTTTTAAAATGTGGGAAATTCTTGATTTTTAGATCGTTTACCGATTGATATCGATAATAACAATTCGGCTTATAGATGTCAATAAAAACTCAAAAGGTATTTTAAAATAAATATGGTATATAAATAGATTTATTGTGAAATAACAGAAAGTAAGAATATATCTTTCCGATAGTTTCAAATCAAAAGTCGATTTATAATATATCGATAATATATATTACATGTAAACATTAAGGGATAGTAATTTTCAGCTCTAAAAGTTTCCGATAGTTTACACAAAACCCATCTGATTTTATATCAAAAGTATATTTTATATGAAAATCTTATTAATATTAAGCTATAATCTATTCGATAGTTTTCTTATCGATGTATAGTATTTGACATTAACAAATTATTGTTAAATTTTAGAATTTTTCAACTTCCATGAGCTTACTAGTAATTGGAGCTATAAATTATCGATTCTTGGCGCATCGCGTCTCTTAGTTCTTTTAAGTATCATTCATCTTGACATTATTAAAATCTTGGCATTATTTTCAGAACCAGTAGACCTAAAGAAGCTTCTTTCGGAAGCTGGAGATCAAGTGTTGGTCTTAAGATGTATAAATTTTGCGAAAACAGAATATATTTTCCAAGACGAAAAGTATCGATTTGAGGCCCCAGTGGTCTAGTGAATAGCACACTGTCCCGCCAAACAAGAGGTGTGGGTTCGAATCCCACTCATGTACTTAGTATGACCCTCCTAGAAAATCTAGGTTGTGGCGTAGGCCTTGAAATCCATCCACGTAAAAAAAAGTTCTTCAGTGAAGGAGGGTTGTTTTGGCCATATAATAATAAAAGTATCGATTGTATCTATATTGATCCCGGTTTATGCCTACAGAAGTATTGAAAATTCTCTAAAATTTTGAAAAATAACAGAATTCCCACACTAAATATCGATATGTATTGATAATATTCATAAATTTTGCATAAAACTGCAAAAATCAAGTGTAATATCAGATTTTTTGATATCATTTAACAATTTTATAAAAAATTACCATTTAGTAAAGAGTTGTACAGATCTTTCAACATTTTAATGGTAAAATATCAATAGTATCGATAACATTTTGCTTAATACCGACATATTGTACTTTAATAAATTATAATATAATAGAATAATATTCCTTATGTCACGTTAACTGCTAATCGCTGATGTCATTAAGCACGCTCTGCTTACCCCGACCAACCAACCCCAATCCCACCTCCCCACAGCTGGAGATGGAGCTGAACTGATTAAAATATCGTAATTTGAATTTTAATATTCCGTTTGAGCCCGAACAACCCGCATTGGAGTGTCGCTAAGTTGGGAAACTTCTAAATTCACTCATTAAAATGAGTTTAGCACTTGCCTGGGGAAAAGAAAGCAAAGGAAGAAGATGATGCTGGGGAAGCAGATGGTTGGGGAAGAGCAGGTCCTGCATGTGGTGCCTCCAAAGGCAACACTACCCGCAGCATTGTGTTCTAGTTGAAGGCGAAATCACCTTCAATCAGTCAATCCCAAATGCCATGAAAATGGCCAGTGATTTTGCTGTATAATTTTATAAGCTTGTTTGGGCCAACAGCAAGTGGCACGTGGCACTCCGACATGGACAGGGACATGTGATGCCAGGGATGGGTAGCACTGCGGCTTTGGGCTAATTAGCAAAGATGTGGGCCAACAATCGGTCCGGGCAGCATATCATAATTTCGCACACGGTCATTGACTGGACAAACAGAAGTTGGGTTCGCCTTGGCTGGGACCATCTCATCCAGCTCTCTCCAGCTCTCCAGCTCTCCGGCTATCCGGTCAACCAACCAACCAACCATCCATCCGGAGGCTGTGTTCGGCAGGCGCATGCATAAATTATGGGCGAACGTTGTTGAAAAAGCGGCTCAGCCAGGCGATTTCCTTGAATTACAACAAAAGTAGCTCATAAATAACATTCAAACAAAGTGTCCTGTTGCCCAAAATGACAGCCAAAAGCAAGCGACAGATGATGGCGGAGAGTGGGTTACAGTGGGTTACAGTGGGGACTGGAGAACTGGGGAACTGGGCCGAGGGATACGTGTCGAGTCGACTCTGTGGCCAATTGTGGGCAATTTGTAAGCGAGCACTTTTTGGTAAGTTTGGACCCCCCTTTTTGGGCGGTGTGGGGCCAATTGCCAGTTGTCAAAATATGGTTAAGCCGATGTCCAAACTTGGCCCAAATAGATGGATGGATGGATATGAGTTCTGTGACAGCCAAGCCAGTTAATCAGCCCGATAAAAGATACAACTTTACTAATGGTTGGCCAAGTTAATCGCATGGTAATAGTTTTGCATTTGTTGTGAAAATAAATCAAATCAAATCCGAAAACCCTTTTAGGGTTTTGCAGTTCTGTCATATTCCGTTTTAGAAATTTGCATAATATCGATTATATAATATAGAATAATAACTAAAATGAGTGACCAGCAGCTAACCGTATACCTTTTTTAACTTTTGCTGTTTTGGGGCTGTTTTTGGTCGTTTTTTATGATCTGTTCATTCTGAAATTTTCAGGATCACTTTACGACATAAATAAATATAAATATACTGTCCGGAATTCAAATCAAAATTTTAGTGTAGAATTAATAGGGGGCCTAGGTAGACCACTGTCCTGTCAAACATGTCGATAGGCTTGAGCCTCCTAAAGATACTAGGTTGTGGCGTAGGATTTGAAATCCACCTGCGTAAAAAAGGTTCTTTACTGAAGGAAGCATGAAAAAAGGTAAAAATGCTTCAGGCTTTGATCTTCTAGGGTTGTTAAAAAAGCCATATAATAGTAATAATCAATAAACGCACAATTTTCATTAGATCATATGAAGAATCAAAGAATATATGTTCTTTATGGGATCTGCCACGCCTCCTTCTAACTGCTCCATACATTTGTACAAACTTATTATACCCTGCAGACCAATTTTCAATTTTGATCAGAATATAATTTATGGATATATAATTATTTTATGGATATATACTATATTTTTTCAAAATATTGAAACAGCTGAAATGGATTAAGATCGATTTAGTCAATATAAGTTTACATTTTCAAAAAGCTGTGACTAGAATTGTTTTAAGCCCTACTCGGTGCTCTCGCTTGTTACTTTTGTTATCGATATTTTCAATCGATTCAAATCTAAGTCTGACATTTGACACATTAGACAGTTCAAAGCAGTCACTGAGCCTTCAGTCCCACACATATTTCTCACACAAAACCTTAACATATTTTATTCAACGTACGGTTTACCATTATCCTAGTTTCGATCAAATTTCGCCTCTTCGACTATAATTAGAAAATTGTTATTGTAATTTTTAAATAGTTTTAACCAAATGTTTTTGTTTATTTTATGGATTCAAGTTTTTTATCTTTATATACTCAATTTTATACTAACGGTATGCATTTGTCTATTTTACAGGTATGTACAAATTCTGGTTCAATTTGCCCAACTTTAGTCTAAGCCACACAAACATTTGCACAGATAAGTATCGACATATATACCATATATATCTATATACTGACATGGAGATTGATATGCTCGACTTGGGGGCGGGGCATCGGGGCTCAATGAAACCACTTTGAAGTGCATTTCCACACGAGGACAGAGATTTCCTTTTTAATTTCCGATTCGTTTGGTCAATTGTTGTTTTGGAACCCCAAAGGCAGGTTTACTTCGACGATTTCAGCTCTTAAATCGTGTTTGCCCTTTGTTAAGTCTATTAGGCTGGCACGGGCCAAGCCAGGGGCCAAGTTCCAGGGGCCAGGGGCCAGCATAAGCTTGATTTTTGATTTACGATGAGCAAGCGTGACATGTTATTGCCAGAAGTTGTCCAGAAGTTGTCCGATTTTGGGCAACAAACCATTAAACGTTCATTGATATGGTTAATAATTTGTTGTGCGGGCTTTCATACTTTCTTTTATACCCTGGTTTGATAAATGGGAAGAAGGGTGTAATAGTTTTGTTGGAAAGTATGTAACAGGCAGAAGGAGGCGTGGCAGACCCTATGAAATCGATATATTCTGTTATTTTTTGAGAATATAAGAGCTAGAGACTTCAAACGTGGCATGAAGGTCCGTGTATACCATACGCAGATGAAGTGTTAAGCCTTTGATGATACCAAGCCCCACTTTGATGATAGTTCGCCCGATAAACGATAAAAACGATTTTCGATAAAAATGGCCATAACTTTGGCATTTATAGAGCAATCGACAGGGAATTCAGTAAATAGGGTCATGATTAGAAACTGCAGATTGGAATTTCCCAAAATTTCAATACATCCCCTAATTTCCCCGAAAAGTGACGATGCATCGCCGAGTTCAGCGCATACTTCTTAACGTTATATATGTGTTTGTGCTTGTGGGATCAGGGTATACCCGCAGTCGAGCACTCTCAACTGCAGCACTCTATCTTGTTTTTTTTTGCCTTTTGCTCAATAAAATGGAAAATATTATAAAATCATTCAATCATGCGACGCATGCCGGCAGTGCATTCATCCAACCATCCATCTATCCAATAAACCAAGCATTCAACTTTTGGTTTGGTTAACTGCCCAACTTCCCCGAGTCCCGAACCCCGAGCCCTGTACCACTGCCCCTTCCGTTTCCTCTTTCGATACATTGTCCCTTTAGCACTGGGTTTCGGGTTCGACCCGTTCATGCGAATTGAACTGACATTATTGTGGTTTTTTTTTCTATTCCCGACTCCCTGGGGCAACAACAGCAACAAGAGAAGTTACAATAATGACAACAAACAACAAATAAACAAGCAAAAGTTAACTTCGCTTTTATAACAATAGCGAAAATAATTTTATGAAAACGCTCCCCGGGGGAAATGGAGCCAAAAGCATAACAAGAATTTTTTTTTGAAAAAATTTCCCAAATTAGCATAAACTCCAGAGACAGCCCTCGCAAAAGTTCTGCTCCTTTGGGGCGTGGCATCAGACGATTATTGTCATTGTTATGACAGAATCTGAAGCGTCACAAGGTAATATTTAAGGCCAAACTAAAAAGGCCCAAAAACCACATTAATCATACTCCCTGTGACACGAAATATCTGGGTATTAGCCACAAGGCGCAATTTGGATGAATTTTTTATTCTTTTGCCTCCGTGGTGATCATAAGATTTCCCAGTTTTGTATGGGGGACGATGTGTTCTTCGTGCTTCTGATTGCCAATACGCTATAGCCTATAGGCCTGCTTTGTTGGCCTAAAAGGTTTTATTTTTTTGGAAAAAACCTCTGATTGTTTAACTATTGTAGAACATTTCTTGTGGGGCCTCGGTGGACCAGTGTATAGCGCAGTCCCCCCAAAGAGGTGCTAGTTCAAGTCCCGCTCATGACGATTGGCATGACCCTCCTAGAAAAACTAGGTTGTGGCCTAGGATTTGAAATCCACCCACATAAAAATGTTCTTAAGTGAAGGAAGCAGAAATAGAGGAAAATAGAGCTTCAGGTTTTGACCCGAAAGGGTTGTTATGGCCATATAATAACAATAATAAAAAGTTATCTATTATTTTTGTATTAAATTTAAGGCTAGTTTACCATAGTTTAAGTCCGGTTTATCCGATCTATATCAAACTTCTACCGTTTTGCTCCATAAATTGTTGCCATTTTGAAGATAATTTCTTTATTCATCTCATAGAAACCCTAGTCCCTATTGGCAAAAAACTGGGACAATCGATCTTCGTAGGTTTCGCTTGAGGCCAATTCTTCACCAGCCAAATCCTACGCCATAGACACGATCATTTGGTGCAATGTTCAAACTATAAGGTCGATCCATAAGAATCCCTCTACCATGCTCTCGGAGCTTCTGCCGAGTTACTCCCAAAGTTGGGCTCTTCTGGGCGGTTGCTTTCCTCAGTCGTTCCAGTTGCTGACATTACATGTCCTACTTAAGATTTTGACCCTAGGCGAGCAGCTCATAGTGGATGATTCCTTGCCAATCTCTGACGACTCACTGTCCTTCGACCACTCCCTTTTTCATATCGATTCCGATCAAACATTATTGTTCACATAATCAACACATTATCCATTATGTTTTTTAGTACAATATCATCTCTCTAATCTTTCTAATCAGATTTATACAACGTAAGATACAGATGCATGCATTCTAAAAATAATAGATCACCATTTCTAGATATATTATAATAGCATTTTCACTTTGAACTGATATTTCCAAAAGCATCGCTGGTAGTTCCAAAATGTATCTCTAGAATGTTGAGTAGCAAAATCTAAATCGATGTGTTTATCTTCGTTTGTCTATAGGCCCGTCTGTCAATCTGTATATATAAGCATAGGCAATCTGTGTACATATACATATCTAACTTTAATGTTTTTGGAGCTTTTACCTTTAAATAACTCAAGAATAAATAAGTTTTTTTTTTATAATCTATTTAGATTTCATAAGAATCATATCTAATTTTGCCATAAACATGTTATTCTTCAGACCAGGTCAAATGGGAGCACTATATAATATAAGTCAGGTTTACCCATATTTCCAATGTTTTCAGTGCATTTATCTTTAAATAACTTAATAGTAAATAAGTTTTTTTATAATCTGTCTAGATTTTGTAAGAATCGGTCTATAAATATCGTTTAAGCATCAGTCCTTTCTTTTTGTTGTTCAAAGCTGGGTATTAATGAGACACTACTTAGTAGGGATCTTTTATATCTACCAGAAAGCCTTGGGTAATTATTTTATGTCTTTGAAAAATTTATGTCTACTCTTCATATGTCTACTTTCATATCAAATATGCAATATTTTCAATTCGAATTACAGAGCTTTCCACTTGAATGTTATTTTGATAACAACTTGATGGCTTTTTACCAAATAACCGTGACGTGGGGAAAAATTTTTCCAGACTTGGTTGAAAAAAAAAAAAAAAAAAACTTTTTTCCTTTATTTCTAGCTTTCTTCACTGAAATTTTTTTTACGTGGGTGGATTTCAAGCCCTACGCCACAACATAGTTTTTCTAGGAAGGTCATGCTAAGTGCATGAGTGGGACTCGAACCCAACACCCACAATTTCACATTTAGAAAAATCTCTACGGGTTATAAGAAAGGAGTATAGATTAGCCTGGATTGGGGGTCTCGGTAGGCCAGTGCATAGCGCACATGCTTGCCAAATAAGGAGACGTAGGTTCGATTCCTGGTCAGGTCATTTGACTTGACCCTCCTAGATCCACTAGGTTTTTGGCGTAGGACTTGAAATCCACCCATTTTTAAAAACAAAAATAAATATTCAATGAAAAAAGCAAAAGCCTCGGTTGAGGAAGATGCTTCAGGCTGTGACCCGATAGGGTTGTT
>JBANCY010000300.1:0-42608 GCA_037040045.1 Phorticella flavipennis | reverse complement strand
ATATATATCTTTTAGGAAGATCGTATGGATGGCATCGTTTGAGTCTTCGTTTTCTTGGACGGGTAGTCAATCGCCTGGCCAGTTCGTTAGGGTGACCACCTAGTCGTATAACCGATATGAGATGTACATTAATAATTACCAAGCCCAATCGTATTTATTTCAAAATACCCTAAGATATAGTTGCCCAATTTCAATTGGAATCATTATTTAATTTTCCTACATGCAATAAATTTTTTGCAGATCTTTAAAAACTTTTTTCTAAAAACTTAACAATATAATGAAGATCTCTTCATTAAGATTATATCCATTTCGCCAAAAACATTAATCATAACTTTTCGAGCGAATATGATAACTTTAGCATGCTATGAATGGAATTCTCCCCAAATGGTTTATCGTTTTCACTATTCTTGTGCGTAAGGGATATGCTAATTACCCCATGTTTTATCCACAGTAAACATTTTAGGGAAATAATCACTTGGATTTCTGTTAAACAACTGCAAACAGACAATCGATAGTAATCGGAGAACCCCTCGCTGGCGATAGTTTATTTAATCCAAGAAGATCGGCACTTCAGGCACTTTAGTTGACCCATTTCAAAGTATAAGGTCATGGACATTTCCATTGATTACCTCTGTCATCACATCTTTTGGACAGCTAGGTCTGTTCTCATCAAAAACTGTCGTACGACCATGTTCAAATGCCCCTGAGCCTGTATCTGACAGCTGTCATGGCAGGTGAAGCGTTCCCATAACGCAAATCTAACTTTTTAACTATCAAAACAATCTGCTTGAAATTTGATATGACAGTTTTTAAGCCATATAATTAGACAATGGTAAAATTCAGCTAACTTATTGGTGGACCCTCCTAAAATATAAGAACTTAATACATGAAGTTTGAAGTACAAGTCGAAAATGCAGATAATTGATAAAGCGTTTTACTGATTTATTTTCTAGAAATTAAAATTTTCAAGAAATTTTCGATGTCAGAAAAAGTTAAATTCCAATTTATTTGAAACTATCGATACCATAAACATGCCATTTTGTTTCCATTTTGAAAACCATTATCATAACTCCAAAGACAGTTGGAAATATGATATACCCACCCACGTTTTAGTTGTGTATCCAAATTTATAAACTCTTTGCCGTAATTGTTCCGTAATCTCTACGGAATTTTCTTGTAGACAACTGCGGCGGCACCCATCTTGCGGATCCCATAAAAATATCATTCATGCAATAAATTCTGTGTCGACATTCCAACTATTCTGCCAACACAAGCACTTTCTCCACATCGATCTCTTCGGAGATTTTGCCTCTATGGCAAGTGTTACGTGGGTTGTGCCCGTATTTGGTATGAAGAAGTCGAAGAATTGGAAGAATTTGTAAAACATTTTTGGTCACAAGTGTTTCAAATTTGAGAATATAAATAAATATTTGTAAATATTTAAATTTCAATCAGTTGTGCCCTCGGCTGCCCCTTCGGACGGGTCTTCAATCGGGTCTGGAATCGAAAGCCACCCGAGAGTTGTTCCATCTGTAAAGCTTTGGAGCTGTCACAACTGTCAAATTCTGCGGCGAAAGCTTTGTGTTTGGTGTTCTTTGACTTTTGTCCATTCAATTTTCGACGCTTTTGTTTCCAAAAACAAAAATTTATTGTGTTTGAAAGGCATTTAGCATGACAAACAATGCCAGTTTGTGAATAACATAACATAATACGAATAGAAGTGGTGAGGGGAGGGGTCAGAATATTCCAATATTCCATTGAATTTGCCTCAATTTTCCTATTTTCAATGTATTAGCTTCTGATTTATGAGATGAAACTGAGCTTGCGGAAAACAAGCTTTTGATATTAGGAACAACATGGATCTTTAGAAGTAGTTGTACTCATTTGGTACTTCTCTAAAATATTATCAAAATATATTTGTCTAGATGACTATTTGGGACTTCCTTGGGAATCAGTCAAAATATTGTATCGCTGATTATTGATTGCCGCAGTATTATCTACGGCTCACCGAAGGTTTTTATACTCTTTTCGAATTTGGGAAGAATATGAAACTATATAAACTTGCTCAAGCTTGATAAAGATGCATCTTTGCTTGAAAAACATGCAGACTTCTAGTCTAATCTAGAAACGTCTAGTAAAAAGATAACCCATTATTTTTTCATTCAATGGAAGGGGTTTTTTTTAACATATTTGAAATTCTCTGACTTATGTAAAATATGCTCCGTTTTGCACGAGTATTTCTTGAAATTTTGGAGGTAATTTTTATTAAGCCCCTCTCAGAGAAACCTCAGTTCCTATTGACAAAAAACTGGAACAATCCATTTTTTGACAATTTTCCCGGAAAGCAAATTCATCACAAGTCAAGCCATTCGCCATAAACATGAACAGATGCTGGTCCGAACTATAAGGTCTAAATTCTCGGAGCTTATGGCGAATCATAATTGTTCTGTGTGGTCCATCGTTGGCCTGATGAAACACAATTCTCTTACTGTTTGGCAAAGCTGGACGATTGATTGAAATCTAGAAAAGAACATAATATACCAATTCTATAATTCCAATTTGTCATTCATTATAACCTGCTGGGCTAGTATTAATCGGATTAGAAGCAACATAAAATTTCATAACTTTTTATAGTTGACAATCGGTTCCATGCATGAGATATTTAACAGGCACTGAAATGTTAAACTAAACGAAAAAACAAATCACTTAAAACTAGTCAAAATCTCTTAACAAGTAAAACTAGTCTGATAACAAAAGTTCGTTCTTATAATTAAGATAATGTTTAAATTTAGCATTTTTATTCAATGAATTGGCACTTTTTTACTATGAATTATTGTATTCTATAACTTTGCGTTTATCAAAACATTCAATATTTAAAATTAGAATGTTTTATAGTTAATTTTTCCAAGATAGGCGTAAATTTGGTGTTGAGAATTTGCTCAGAAAAACTGATCTGTTTATTCCTATCAAAGCCAAGTTTATTAACGTTTTGCTTTTAGCTTATTATTGATCGAAGTCAAAATCCAAAGATCTAAAGATATAATATGTCAAATATCCCAAGTATACTTCAATATTTATTTATTAAGACATCATCTTATATATGGAAATTTCAAAGAACCGATTAAAATTCAACAAATTGCATATAAGCGCCTTTGTGAGCAGAAGTTCTTCTTGGGAAAGAATCCTTTAATAATTTAATGGTTAAGAGCTTTAGAAAATGCCAAAATTTACGTTCAAGAAAACGATGATAAATATTATATAATAAAAAAAAACAAAACAGAAGCCAAATAAGGATAGATTATCTACAGCGTGACGAAATACACACACTCTTTTCAAAGTTTTCTCATAAATTATATAGAAACTTAGCAGAATTATATAGAAATCGCGATCGCCAGCCAACTATATAATCGATCCATATTCCATCTTTTGAAATTTGTTGGAGCAATAGATAATAAAGAAACTTAAGAGTGTCAGGAAATTCAGTAGAATATCCTGAAGAGTATGGGATATATAGGCAAAATTGATATTTTCTATAGAGTCCGATTCTTTTGAAATTTGGTGGAGTGATAGATAGTAAAACAACTTAAGAATGTGAGAAGTTTCAATCAAAAAGCTCAAAAAATATGGGAAATATATGCAAATGAGACTTTTAGGTTTTCTATGTTTACACTATGATATAGTGGTCCTATCTTTACGAAAGTTTACCAATAGATAACAAAGAATCTGAATAAGTCAAAAGCTTTTAAAGCAAGAAAGGTATAGGAAAAAACCTACTTTCAGTTGTTTCGCAGCTTTATGCTATAGTAGTTCGATCTTTTTAAAAAACAGTGAAATTTAAAGGGAGTAGCTAGACAATAGACAATTTTGCATATAAGCTAATAAAATTCCATGTATATAATGAAGCCCATCTTAAATCAGTTAATCAATATACATAATATGCTATACTATAATGTAAAACACTTTAGTTTTACACCTAGAACAGACTAACAATTAAGTGTTATTAGAAAATGAAATTTTATACATGGAACGATATCGATATGGACCTGCCATTTGTTCAACCGAAGCAAATGGCACCTCCAGATGTCAAGAGATATTTAAGACGTTTCCATTGTTCGATTTGGATTCGGCAAATGTTCTGTGGTTTTGGATGTCTTTCGTATATCAAATGCCGCGGCGCTTCGCACTAAATCCCCGGCCATAAACACAGGTTGCGTCACAGGCGCTCGGGCCGGGGCTGGGGCAAATGGCAGTTGGCCCACTGTGCGGCTGGCTGGAAGTACCGCTACAACAAACAGTGCTATAAAGTACATAAACAACAACAATTAGCTTCAAATCAAAAAGCAACAAGAATTTAACAAAAATAACAACAAATGCTTCACGTTGCTTGCTGCGTCGCAGTCGCGGTCGGCGTCGTTAGCGTCGTCGTCGTCGTCGTCTCGGCCGCAGTCGCCGTTGACGCAGCTGGGCTGGTGGCGCCCATGCGGTCTAGTTGCGGGTGCGCTCTGCATTTTCAGTTGGTCGCCTGGAACAAGTCCGAGCAGTCCGCGTCTCTCATTCCGTCCATTGTCTACGGTAACACATTCCGGCGGTCATTAAGTCACCTTTGCTTGGCTCCGGTTTGGTTTTTTGTTTTGTTTTGGTTCTCGGTGTCTCTCGCTGTACCTCGTCTTTCTTCTCCTTTGCTTCTTCTTCTCTCTACTCTCTTTTCTTTTATTTTGTATTGATTTTGCTGCCAAAAGGCCAAAAACAAGAAAATTAACGCTAAAACTGCAGCTTATCAGTCGCAACTGACGCTCTGATAAGACGCTCTCGCTGCCTCCGTCGCTGTCGCCGTCGCCGTCGCTGTCTCAGTCGCTGCTGGCGTTGCAGTCGACGCGTTGGTGTCACCGTCTTCAAAGGTGTTGCTCGTGTTGTTGTCGTTGTTGTTGTCTTGACCAAGTTGACAGTCAAAAACAAAGGTTAAAGCTATTCCAATCGCCATCCGATTTTCACGAGTTGCAAATGAGCTCAAACCAAGTCAAAAGACCATGTGTGTGTGTGTGCCAGTGTGTGTGTGTGCCAGTGTGTGTGTGTGTGTGTATATATATACACTGAACATAAAGATGTTCTATCCAAAAACCGCTTCGAACTAACTATTAACTATAAACATATAATCCTTTATATACTCAGTGACTAAGGGCAAACATAGGGTATAATTAGTTTGTATAAATATAAGTAATACACAGATTAAGACAGCTCTGACTCCATAAAGTATATATAATCTTAATCTGCTGCCATTTCGAGCAGCTTAAGATATCTCGTCAATCTCAGAGACTATAAGAGCGAGAGACACGAAATTTGGTATGTAGGTGCAGGTATTATTTTCAATTTTGATTATCTTTCTATTCACACCTACAGTTCGACTAAGACCTATTATGAAGGATGATTATTATCTGTTTATAGCCTGAACCATCGTTTGACTTCTTTCCGGATTCCCTCATTGAAGAACTCTCTCACACGGTTGGATTTCAAAACCCTCACCACAACCTAGTTACTCATTCCATAGGACTTTTTATATATTCCCATTTTTCGGAGTAATTTAAGGGTTCTTCTACAAGATCCTTAATGTCTTGTATTGTTTTGTCCAGATAGCATGGAGTTGGTAGGATATTTTGTGGTTATTGGACTACGACTTATGCTCTCGACATGAGTAGGGCTCGAGAGCCCACGACTTCTCGTAAGGCGGGACAGTGCGCAATCCAATGGTTCACCGAGGCCTCCAACTGACTGTTAAGTTAGGTTTGAATTACATTGATAAGCCTATGACATATAAAGAACTTTTACCACACTACTTAATACTCTGTAAATCAAGAACCCTCACTACAGGTGCAGTTTCTGAAAACTCATTATATGAACATTGCTAGGTCTTATTTTTACAAGTTAATCACAGGGTATGTCACAGTCGAGCTCTAGTTCGACCAAAGATTGTTTAAAGAAGAGATTGTTATAACTGAAACAAAATTTGAAATGAAAATTTGTACATAAATATTATTATATAGACTTTTCTCTCTCCTAGTGGTATTATATCACATAATTTGTTCTCCCAAAAGTTTCAGCTGCCGACATAGGGGGTATTTCTGCTGCCTCATCATAAGCAAAAGTATAAATATATTGAAATATGATGGAACGCTCAATTCTACAGAAAATATGTGCAAGCCATATTTTTAGTTGTGTTATAATTGTGTGATATAATGACCCGATCGGACCGATTTCATCAAATGTGCTGAAGAATTATAAAAGAAGGTTCTGTGTTTTGGGTCAGTTTGTTGTACAGACATACGGATAGACAGACGGATTACGTCCAGTTCCATTACAGACTTCACCAGTATATTCCTTGAGAAGACTATAGGAATATATTGAAATTTAGTATTATTATTATATGGCCATAACAACCCTATCGGGTCACAGTCTGAATCATTATTTTCCTTTATTTTTCTGCTTCCTTCACTGGGTGAACTTCAAATTTCCTATGCCACAGCGTAGTTTTTCTAGGAAAAAAAAGGATGAAATGTAGGATCTGTAATTAGTGTTAATTTTTGAAACGAATGAGATAGAATTTTTTCGGCAGCCCGAAGGCTTCATACGCTTTTCAAATTCGGAGCGGACTATATACTATATAAATTAAAAATGAGGTTTAATAAAATAAACTATTTGATCTTAACAGGGCCTCGAACCTTCGATCGAATTAGGGCTTACCACACACGCGTGTTTCCTGCGACCATTTGAAAAGTAATTTTAGGGCGTGTATTTTTGGAAATTTCATCAGATCTTACTAGTTATTATGAACTTATGAATTGAACTTTTTTGAACATCGTTTGGATCATTCTTGTAGCGCATAAACATATCGTATTTTAGACTCTTATTGATATAAACTCTTCTTCAAATGATCGAAGAGATCAACTTAACTGCTGAAACTTAAATTCGATTGTCTGCCAACTTGAGACTAGTTCCTCAACGATCCATCTAACTGCTATGCCTTGAAAATTCTAACTGAAATACTATTCAGATACAGACTACACCCTTACCATTTTGAACCTTGAAAAATCCCAAAAAACCCCATCCGAAAGTGAGGCCGATGACAGCAAACAAAATCGAGCTTTACGTGTTCTTCGAAACGTGCAAATTATTTATCGAAGAACAAAAAATCAGAAGAAGAAGAAGAAGAGCATCCGTCGTAACGCATCGTATCTCTAAAGTCGCGCATTCCCCACCTGTTTTTTTTACAGTGCACAAAACAATAACAACTCAAAGAAATAAACAAAGAAACAAACATAAACAACAACAACAACAACAACAATTGCTGCACAGTGGGACGAGCTTATGAATCGAACGGCACGTCGAGCCGCCAGCCCAAACACTGCCATGGCCGGGGACGCGGAACACAAGGGGGGCTATCGGACCATCTTTCGGAGCATCTCCCAGGTTTTCAGTGCGAATATCAAACACAACAACAACAACAGCAGCAGCAGCAAGAGCAAAAGCAACAACAACATACACACAAGCAGCAGCAGCAGCAGCCACAACAACAACAACCACACCAGCAACAATTACAACAAAAAGAACGGCAACGGCAGATCCCCCCAATTGCCGGAGAGGATCATAACATCCCCCGAAGGGATCTGCAGCGAGTGCCAGGATGCAAATTTCCCGAACGGACTGAAATTGCGTGTTCGTTCCATGTACGATATCGACGAAAATGCCGTCTATAAGACACGGCGTCAGACGGTGAGTACTACTAAGTATTTTGACTAATAATATCTATTGTGGTATTAAATTTTGGCTGAAAATGAAATCTTATTATTACGAATTTTTCGGAAAAGTTTCAGTCTCGTAAGCCCTCGAAAGCCCGAAATGACATTTTGTTAACATAATAATCCAAAATCGTAAAACTTTTGAGGTTTATCAACTAGAACTTGGTCAAGTTGCCATATATTTGACCATCAAGAGACCATTGCAGAGCCTGAAAAAAATATATAATAACTCTACACCATGAGTACGGGCATACGAGGGAAGAAGAAAAGTTCCATCAATCTGTTCAGAATCATCTAACAAGTGTGTGGTCTTGGAGACTTTTCTATTATCGAATCCTAGATCAAAAATCTCCACAAAAGGTCCAGCTTTGTAAAAAATTTCTATTTGACATGAGAAGTAAATGTTGATTTTACATAATTCTTTCGAATTTCGTATATGATTTACACTTCATCTACTTCTAAAGAGCACTGAGTATACGAGAACCACTAAAAGCAATTTAATAGAATCGCAGTTTTATTGTACCGGTTATCTATTATTATTAGGGCCAAACAAAGAGACGTAGGTTCGATTCCTGCTCAGGTCATTTGACTTGACCCTCCTAGTTGGGATCTAGGTTTTTGGCGTAGGACTTGAAATCCACCCTTTTTTAAGTATTCAATGAAAAAAGCAAAAAGCCTCGCCAGAGGAAGATGCTTCAGGTTGTGACCCGATAGGGTTGTTATAGCCACATAATAATAATATCTATTATTATAACTTTCGTTCCAATTATGAACCTAAGTTGAAAATTGAAACAAATGCCTAAAATATAGATTCTCAATTTCTCATTCTGGATGAACTCTTCAAGATTGTTCAATATTTTGGGGTGAATAATAAGAATCTCATACTCAAATAAGAACTTTCAACCTAATATTTATTTAAAGTTAGCTGATTCTATGAAAAGTTCTGCTCATACCCGTTTATTAAGCAAATTTTGAATTTTATTTAAAACTCCAAAATGTTAGAATTACTGTCGTTTTTTGATTTTGATTCCATAATAGTTAGTCAAAACTAAATATCTTGGCGATTTCCTAGTAATTCGATTGGTAAATCAAAGTTTCCAAAAGGCTTACATTCTAAATTTGTAACCAAATTGAAGTCTCTGTATATTCCAGCTGATATCAGTCACCCATATTCTATGTACCTTCGGTACTTCTTTTTCTATGTTCTTAAAACCCCAATTATTTAATATTTCGCTTTCTGCAATACTATTCTAAATCTAATGATATCTTCTTGAAATTATAAGTACATATCTGAATCACATTCACACAGAGTTTCCCAGTTTAGGTTCGAAGCAATTGTGGGTCATTTCAGTAGCGTTATCAATGACGTATTTTGGGATCAACAATTAAAGTGTTTCACAGTCCGTGTTCCATTTCTGATAAGTCTCTATTTGCTCTATTTGCCATTTACCTCTTTCATGGGAAATTATTGAGTCATCTGTTGTTCGGTGCTAAATAAATATAATTACAAGGTCTAATCTAATTGTTTCCCTTTCATCATTAAGAAATTGCCCTATATCATCTAAACATAGTATATAGAACTATCGGTAGCTGACGTAGTTGCATTTAACAAGATAAGAAAAGTATGAAAGTAAATTTGAATATGATAATAGAACAAAAACAACAACAACAACGTTGGAATGAAATGTCAATTAGAATCAAGGTTTATTTTGTATCTCTGATGGAAAAATAAGCAATTATTTAATATAAATTTTACTATATCTTAGCTATGGACGATAATTATCAGAGAATTTTCAATTTGTGTTAAAAAAAATCGGAAAGATAGCATTCGATATCATCGATTGATTCAATTTGGTTCATTTATTTATTATGAAATTTTTCAGAAATCTAAAGGAAGTTTGACTTCACTTTAAGTTGGCTTTACGTGAACCCTGGCAAGCATCTGATTCAGTTTTTCCATAGGTTCCTTTAATTCCCTTTAATTCTATTTTAAATATTTTTCCTCATATGTTATTATATATTCAATTCCTGTATGGTATTGCGATAATCTTGTCGTTTTACCTTTATTCATTGTTCTCTCAATCTGTGGTTGGTATATAATTGATATGGCTTTATCCTCAAAATAGATCATATGATGAAGCGGTTTCATATATGGGTGTAAGAACAAAATCATTTCCTTATAAGATTATCGTATGGTATTTTCATTGTCATTTAAAAGGTAAAGCAATTATTGGAATGCCTGACTTGGGGTCAACTTTTAAATTGTTCTTCATTTTATGGGATGCCTGAGAACTCTTCAACGAACGAACCAATTAATGATCGATATTAAACAGAAGTCTTTTCATAATCAACTATCTGAAATTTTTATCTTCGGATTATCTTCGCTACGTCGAAGATTTGCTACTCTTTTCGAAGTTACAGCTTCCCAATTTTAATGAAATTTTTGAATATTCGAGACATTTGCATAAAATTCAACATAAGATTCTAAATAGATAATGAGAGATAATATAATAACTAAGAATACAAAAGGATTCAAGGGCATCGCTTTAAAATATGGTCTTGGTAATATGGCCGCTATATGATATAGAAGTCCGATCCATATGAAATTTGGTGGTGCGATAGACAATAAGGAATCTTAAGTATGTGCGGACTGTCAAACCAATATGTTAAAGAACGTGGCGAATATTGCAAAACCCGACTTTTGGTTATATGCCAGATAGAGATACAGGTAACTAAAGAACGCTATGTGCTATGTTTTATACCGATAGGTCACGGGACTAATTGGAATACATGGAGACGGACATGGCTCAATCGATGTCTTACGTCCTCCTGAACATTTTGGAGATATTTTTTGGGGGGTCTACAAGGCTTCCTTGTATGCATTGTAAACTTTCGCATACTATTTCCATCAAAAAGAGTAGATATGATATTATGCCGAATCAAAAATAAGCAACATAGACTCAGTAGAACCTATCAACATGTGCCAGATTGTTTCAGATTTCAGTATTTCAGTTTGACCCACACTTATCGGGCTTATTGTTTTTGCTTTAAACTTGCCAAGCTTATCTCAGTTTTTAAGCAGAAAACTTAAGACGTATAAAACATAAATAAAGACCGCAGATTATGGTTATTTCTCGATATATATATGTATAATTCTTATAAAAATAGTGCCAATTTGCGGCTATTAAATGTAATTTGCTTATCGTAACGCCAGAGTTTATATAATGCGGTTTACAGTTCCTCTTATGTCAATGGAACTTGTACATCTCTCACTTAAAATGGAAAACCTTTTCGTCTATTTCTCAGAACCCAATCTGTTCAGTTACATTTGAGTTACATTTTTGGGCATTTTGGAAATTTCACCGCCTGCCTCGGCCGGCCGAGACAATCTGTCTTTCATTTAGTTTTATTGTCTGAACGTTTTGCTCTTTAAAAAGTCGCGTCGTTCTTTTTATCAACTTTGACAAATTTGCATAGCCGCAAAAAGAGAAAGTGAAACCCGAAAAAAAAGAAAAAAACACGTTTCCATTTCGATGTCAACGCTTTGTTCCGAAAATGAAGCGTTTTCCAAATGATCTCGATGCGTGCCGCAGTTCGCGGCTGCAGCGACAAAATGCCACAGCTGTTGCAATATAATGAGAGATTTGTGTAGATGCGTATATCTACTCGATTCCATGCAAGTTGCTTTGGGTTATCCAAAGTTTTCTTAGTTCTTCTCCAAGTCCATGAGTTTCCATACTTAAGCAATAGTGGATCAGGTCAGCATTGTGAGTTATCGAGTTATTATTATCGATAATATAAAATATGTCAATACCATAATCGATATTAATACCCTGATCCCATTAGAACAATGAGAATGAAGTTTTAAAATAGTTTTGTGGGAATGTAAGTAATAGGCAGAAGGAGGTGTGACAGACGCAATCATGTATATATAATATAGTTTTGATCAGCATTAATAACCGATGGAGTTGTGTTCATTTGACCTACTGATTTTGGACATTAATAGAAAAAAACTTGGCACGGAGGTCCGTATATACAATACATATACAATTCTGACCACTTTGGGATTCAACGCTCAATTAGTCGGTTAATTCTATATAAACAAATAGTGGACATAACAACCCATCGTGTCACAGCTTGAATTTGCCTTTTTTTCTCCTTCACTGAAGATCTTTTTTACGTCGGAGTATTTCAAATCCTACGCCACAACCTAGTTAATCCTTCCATAGGAGGGTCATGCTCTCGACATGAGTGGAGCTCGAACCCACAGCCACTTTTTTGGCGATGCAGTGCGCTATCCACTGGTCCACCGAGGCATTTGTTCTATATGATCTAAATTTTGAATGAATAAAAGCCATTGGCTTCAAAATTGGCATATAGGGTTATGAATATAAGATGCAGAAACTATTTTCACAATATTTTGATATATTTAACTATGAAACTACAATTATGAAATTTTATATGTACCAGCAAATAGAGACTATAAAAAATGTGTTATACAAAATTTAATTTCATTCTTATATGATCTTTGAAAATTGTAATAATTGATGAGAAATTTTACAGTCTAGAAGGGTTATGCCTATCAACATGAGCGGGCCTCGAACTCGCACATCTTGTTTGGTGGATCAGTGCGCTATCCACTGATCCACCGAGGCCCCATAATATGCTGATTATAATTAAACCATAACCTAATTAAAATTTCAGAACAATCGGTTAAGAACTCACAAGTTTCGACTAAATAATGGAAAAATTATCCTAATGGGTATGTGGTAGATGCAGCGTTGACTTCAGCGCAAGCGGCTTAGAGTATTTCGCGGTGGGGCATTTCCGATTTGTAGGCTTTGAGTTGAGTTATCGATACTATCAATATTGTATGTGTCGATATACTCCAGTTCTACTAAAAGTTCTTACATCTGATCTGTTGTCTTTAGCTTTTTAAAAACCCCATCTATGGGGCATATTGAATAATATATATGAAATTTTGGCTAATCATCAAGCCTTGTCGCTGTCTTCAGCCTTTCGAAAGCTTGCCAAATCATTGAATAACAGAAACATTATAAAGTTTTGTTTCAGCCATTTGTTAATGTTATATAATATTTGTCAACACTGCCGTCTTGCCAAATGGTAAATAAATAAATAAATAAATAAATAATTTAATGTGGGTGCACAATTAAAACATTGTTAAAGCACAGGGTAAACACACATATGAAACACATTTAAGCATGTGCAATCGAATCAAAAGCTGCGGTCGTTGAGATTGCTGTACTTGGGAATACCCTGTACATCAATCAGGCGAATAACCTTTCAGAAATTGTTTATTTTATTTATTTATTTATTATATGGCCATAACAACCCCATCGGGTCAAAGCCTAAAGCATTATTTTTCTTTTATTTTTGTTTCCTTCACTGAAGAACTTTTTTTTATGTGGGTGGATTTCAAATCCTACGCCACAACCAAGTTTTCCTAGGAGGGTCATGACTATATCGACATGAGCGGGACTCGAACTCGCACCTCTTGTTTGACGGAACAGTGCGCTAACCAGTGGTCCACCGAGGCCCCTAACCCCAATCCTTTAGAAATTGTTTGCTTTTCACAATGAAAAGATGTCGAAAACTTGTGTCTTCCAATTTTTAAACATTTTGGTAACTAATTGATATAATTTCTAAGTTCTTCAAGATTTTTTCAGATGTTAAAATGTAGCTTTCTTCGAATTTATCCAACATTTAGAAAAATCTTAAAATCTCTCGTGTCTACATATATTCTTCATGGATTATCTATACCATATTCATATATGTAATTCCCGAGTATTTTTTGGAGAAATTGATCAAGTTTGATCTCCATTTCAATATATTCTATTTTCAGAACTCCTCAAATTTGAATTATTAAAAGTTTACAAAATTTAACGCAAAACCCTTTGATTTCTAAAGGTTTTGTAACATTTCTATTTTATCAGAAAATTTTCATAAAGCTTGGTTTTAGTTGCTCATAATTTTAGTCCTGCGAAATGCCGGGTTAATCTAAATTCAATTGCCTTCAAACTGCCAAAACTATAGCAATTCAAAGGTCATACTAGCACAGATACGTTTTGTCTTAAATGGCTCATACCTTATTGTCACATTTGTCATTTACAGGGTATACAAAATTGATTGCAAAAAGACGCTCAACCAACCGCACAGTGGGTTGCATTGTGTGTGCAGCCCCCATAGCACCACAGTGCCAGCACAGCGCCCGCTGCCCCAGCCCCCATTTGGCACCCATTTTCCGCACACAGCTCGGCCGCCCCTTCCGATTGTGATATGCACTGATGCAACATAAAAATGCATTGCGCATGTTTTGCATTGCGTGTTTTACTTTGCTTCTGCTTTTTATACCCTGTAGCCGTCTAGAGAATGGTATGAAAGTATATTAGGCTTGTTGGTATGCATGTAACAGGCAGAAGGAGGCGTGGCAAACCTCATATGGAAGATATATTCTTTATCTGAATCAACAGTCGAGTCGATATAGCTCAGTCCGTCTGTTTAACTGGGCATTTGGCCGACTATATGAAAGCATCGATCGGCGGAATAGAAAAGCTACAGACTCCAAACTTGGCATGATGATTCGTATATACAATATAGCATAGGCAGAACGAGTTCTGCGGGGCCTTCTTCTTCGCCCGATAATCGATCAAAACTATTTTCGATAATATGGCCATACATTTTGCATTTATTAAGGTATCAGCTCCAAATTTGGTATATGAGGTTACGAATCTAATCTACAATCTGGAGAAGTAACCAAATGTGTATAGCAGCCACAGTTTTTATGCTACAGTTATGAAATTTAGTATGTGGGGTATATCTCGATTATTATTAAATTTTCAGAAGATCGTATTAGAATTAAAATAATTTGGATGCCAATTTTAGAGTTGTATCTATAGACATCTATATTTATTCTGAAAATTTAATAATAATCGAGATATTGTACATTTCTTACTAAATACTAAATACTGAATGTTAAATTATATATATAGTTGAAAAATGGATTATATCGTCTAGTAGCTAAGCTATAATATTTTGGTAAATACACCCAATTTGGTCAATAAATATCGTGATTAATCACATATTAGAAAAGCGGCTGACTTCATTGCAACCCTGTGCAGGGTATCTCATCGGCGACCTCCCTATCTACTAGAGCTTTTTAGTTGTTATTTTTTGGTTTTTCAGCATTTTCTGCTTTTTCTGTTTGCTTTTGCTTTGTATCTTTGTCTTTGTTTTGTCTTTGTCTCTGGCTTTGCCTTTGCCTTTGACTCTGTTGACGAATCGCCGACGCTTGCAGTTGACGTTGACGTTGACGTGCTCTGCGCACTGCGCACGCGTTTCGCGCGCGTTTTTTGTCGCCTGCGGCTGGGGGCTGCGCGTGTTTCTGGGGCGACGACGCTGCACGCGCCTTTCAAATGCGACAATTTTATCAGTTGCAAGTGGAAAACTTGTGCTTTGCGAGTTGAACGATTTTGTCATCAGTTTGTATAGCGATATTGTCACACACACAGATACACACAACACACACAGATACATACAGACACACAGACACACAGATACACTTCCCTCATATGCATAATGCATCATTTTCCATTTTCCATTTTCATTTGACTCTCTGAATTGCAGTTCATTTTCTCGCTCTGATTTGTCTGACACTTTTTGATACATGGAAATTTCTCTTTTTCAGAGAGAGCAAATGAACCAAAGTGTTTAACATTAATTTTTGGCTCAACGAGGGTCGCCAGTATAATTTGGAAAGCATTTACTTTAATTGATTTCCACATTATATTAATTAATGAATTATTATTATTTGGTCTTCAGTTGTCATTTGTCATTAATCCTTTAACCCATGTCACCCATCTTGCGGGCAACTTCCATTAGAAACTTACTTATAGTAATTGTCTCCGTACAGTTGGAGGCATCATTAGACCCATTATTTTAAAATCTATGAAAGATGTTCCAAATGTTTTTCAAATTCGCAAAATTGTCTAAATCTTTAAATCCTTAAAACGTCCTTTCTGCAACATATTATCAAAATTAGGTTTTTTGTTGGAAAATAATATCATATACCAGCTCGGAGGAACAGCTCCGGAACAGTTGCCATGGCTTTGAGACGTTTGCTTACTGTAGACAAGTCAACTCCCAATGATACCGATAATTCTTGGAGCATTTGACAGGGATCTTCGTCGTGTAACGCCTTCAATTCTTCGCCTTCGAACTTTCACTTGAAATCCAGTTGAAATCTCCCAGTTTTCTTCAAATGGAAACAGAACAATGAAGCTAACCGCAAATTGCGTTTTTTCGGTACAAAAGTCGACATATTGAATGGTCTTCAATCGGGTCACTGCTTGAAGTATTTTTGAGGTCTTGAAATATACGTTTCTTAAATTTGTGCAATGACGCATACTGATAATCCAATATATGATATAATAACTTAACGCAAGTATTTGTTTTGGTGTGCCCAAAGATATATTATTATTATTATATGACCATAATAACCCAATCGGGTCACTGCTTGAAGTACTATTTGTCTTTACTTCTGCTTCCTTCAATGAAGAACTTCTTTAACGTGGGTGGATTTCAAATCCTTCGCCTCAACTTAGGAGGATCATGCCTCTATCGACATGAACGGGACTCGAACTCACACCTCTTGTTTGGCCACACAGTGCGGTATCCACTGGTCCACCGAGGCCCCATTAAGATATATTTATTATTATTATTGTATGGCCGTAACAACCCTTTCGGGTCAAAACCTAAGGCTCTATTTTCCTCTATTTCTGCTTCCTTCACTGAAGAACATTTTTATGTGGGTGGATTTCAAATCCTACTTCTCAACCTAGTTTTTCTAGGAGGATCATGCCTATATCGACATGAACGGGACTCGAACTCACACCTCTTGTTTGGTGAGACAGTGCGGTATCCACTGGTCCACCGAGGCCCCCATTAAGATATATTTAGTATGTTATAAATTACCTGTGAAAATATATGTATGATATCGTTAGTTTATTATGCCAGGAAAACTATTTGCTTAAGATCTCGAATTTTTGGAATCAAAAATGGTATTGACAGATTTTTATAATCAAATATACAAAGCCAAAGTTGAACTTGTCAATTTCCAAAAATTTCTGCCCTTTTTCTAGCTTTTTATCTTATCACTTTGGCCTCCAAATATGCCGATTTAATGCTTCAATTACTCCAGAATTTTTCACTGAAAATTGTTAGCTTGAAACCCCACTTGAAGTCGCTTCTTGTCTAGTATTACGTCTACAGAAAAACATATAAATTTCGTCATAAGTTCAACAAATGGAAGAAGAAAAGGAAAAAAAAACAATTTCTCTTTGGAGATTTTTCTAGCACTTGAAACAGTCGCCATGGATCTCAGTTAATTGTCACGTTTCTAAAACGATTTCCGTTACGGCAAATGGCTTGACAAAAGTCAATTTGTAACCCAAGAATAGCTCATTATTTGCTCGTATAGCGCCACCCGGAGAAGTGACTCATCCATCAGTCAATAAAGCCGGAGAAACTATTGTGCCTCTCTCTGTCACACACGCTGTCCCCTCTGTCCCGTTTGCACTTTCACACTGGGCGATTCTCGGTGATTCTCGGTCTTTTATCTGGCAATGGATCTCCGCTCTGCCGGCTGCTGTTGCGCTTAATAAAATCCATTAAAAAAGCGAGGCACAACGATAATAATCATATTGCCGGGCGACATTCTTATTGGACTCTTGCAGCGCATGCGGCACAATTGACAAGCAGCGACTGCGGCAGCGACTGCGACTGCGACGGCAGCAGCGGCAGCGGCAGCGGCAGCGGCAGAGACTGCAGGCAGTCAACTCATTACAGAAAACAGCAAACATCTCTCTGAAACGGGGACCCGGAACACCCCTTTTTGCTGTTCTGTTCTGACCCGCAGCAACAGCATCAAACGAAACTGAAAGCGACTGTAAAGTTGATGCGATAAAAGACAAACATCGACATCTCAAATTACAACGACTTGGGGTATACTCTTTCCTGAAGAACTCAAGAGATCTGTAGCTTTAAGGCACGGCATTGTTTTCAGAGCCTCAGTGGACCAGTTCATACCACACTGTCCCGCCAAACGAGATGTGCGAGTTCAAGTCCCGCTCATGTCTATATAGGGGCATGACCCTCCTAGAAAAACTAGGTTGTGGCGTAGGACTACCCACGTAAAAAAAGTTTCTCAGTGAAGGAAGCAAAAATAAAGGAAAAATAATGCTTCAGGCTTTGACCCGAATTGCTTTGATAAGTCTATTATATTTGCTTTAATCTTTTGATAGTATTCAAGAATTCAACCACAACATTTTAGAGTCCAAACTTAGGTATAATCAATTGTACTCAGCGACGAGTGCAACAGGTGTTCGAAGCACTTCAAAATTTTGTTGCGAATTTTTTCCACTTTCCCTATACCCCTTTTTGAAAATGATATATTTACTTTAATCAAAGAATCAAAGATCAAAGTCTAGAATGGACAGATGAATGATATAGGACAATATCTGGCCCATATAATATATGTATCTCAATTTCATCCATGTCAAATATGGGAAAAATCGACATATATTATATGGCAGCTATTTGACATATCCTAGCAGTCTGATTCCTATGAAATTTGATGGATCGACAGATAATAACAAATTTTCAAGGTTGTGTGAACTTTCAATCCAATATATAAAGAAAGGTGGAAAATACGAACACAAACGACTTTTAGTTGTATGACAGTTATATGTAAAATGTGGGTCGATCCGGCCGGTTCGGAAAAAAGGATAGCTTAAAACTGAGGAACTAAAAAGTTGAGTAGAAACACTGTTCAAATATCTATAACTATAGTAAGGATTGCAAGGATTGTTAATCTTAAAACCTGCATTAAAATCAGAGCATTTTATCGGGTATGAACATTGTTTGATGAAAATTGGGCTACTTGCTATTGAAGCTGATGTAGGATCATACTTGAAAGATCATCGGAGCATTAAGATCTGTAGGAATCCCCTTTCGAAAGTCTAGTTTTCATTGGTTTCGGAGTGTTTTTTTGTATGTCTGGCAACATCATTGTTACAGTTGCTTTTTGTGTTACTGTTGTTGTAATCATTTCAAATTTGTATTTTAACGAATGAGGTATTTTGGAAATTCTCAATTTTTGAAATTCTCGATTTTTTGAAAGTCAATTGAAAATAGTTAATAAGCTATCAATAGTCATTAGTAGTTGCGATAAGGTATTATTTATGCCAATGGAATAACCATCGTAAGGAACCCAACCTTGATAAAAGTGAAGAGAAGTGAAAAGAAGCGACGGAGCGACGTTTAATCGATCAATCGATAACATAACAATACCCTATTCTAAAATATATCTGTATATATGTGTGCATACGCGTCTTCGTCCAGGCAAGGTCCAGAACAGGAACAATAGTGCCCCCTACCCATATTTATTATTCACTTATTGTTTGGCGTTTTGGCACCGTCAAACCGATTCATATCGATAAGCCGATAAGTTTTTGAGAGGCCTCAAGATTCTATCGCTCGCCGCAATCTTCCCATCCCCCAAGATGTCCACATCAACAGATATTCAGGCGGTTGTTGCCTCAGCGGCCCCCACCAAATTGATATCGACTACATCGGGAATACAATTGCCGGCGGCCTCTGTGCCCGCCCTAGCGCTAGAAGCTCCTCCGGCGGAGCCCATTTACGGCACGGTCATACCGAATCGGGTCTTCGTAGGCGGCATTAGCCGCGACACTACCGAAGCCGATCTGATGGTCGCTTTCAGTGCCTTCGGCGCGGTGCGGAATACCAAGATAATTGTCGATCAGGATGGTTTCAACAAGGGTTACGGATTCGTCACCTTTGAGACCGACGAGGAGGCGCAACGCCTACAATCAATCGGCAAATGTGTCATCTTGCGTAATCGTCGCCTGAACATAGCGCCAGCTTTTAAGAAGCAATCGTTACGTCCGAAATTACAACAGATCATGGACTCGAATGGAACCGTATATTTCTCCACACCGGCCGCACAGCCCCTTAGCAATATACCCCTTGATCAATATGCTACTGGGGCATATGCCACGGCAGGATCAATCTCGGATTATACCGCAGCCGCAGCCGCAGCCGGATTGTCGACACTTTATCAGCAACAGCCGACGGGAGTTCAATATCAACCGATCTATCAATATTATAGTGTTCCGATGAGTGTGCCAACCCTTTGGCATCAGAGTTTCTACCAGGAACCGCTGGGCGCGACGTATCCGTCACAATCGACCACTTGGGAGTTTAATAGTTCAGCCAACAACAACACCAACAACAACAACAGTACCAACAACAATAGCAACAACAATAGCAACAACAATAGCAACAACAACAACAACGGCGGCAGCAGTAGCAACAACAACAACTGGAGCACGTCCTAAGCCACAAACGGAGCATCCCAAAACCGAGCTGTAACTATAAAACTCCACCGCACTTACAATTACCTCAGGCAGAAGTTGCACTTCAGTAGTTCCACTTGAGGACAATTACTGCAGGACAATGGCCATTCGCTTATCGGTAATCGGTAATCGACAATCGACAAACGGCAATCGATTGTTAATTATTCAATTAATGGCATAATGAGAGTCCTACAAATTGGCCGAGACAATTGATAATAATTGAGAGCCGGAATCGGACAAAGGGCGTGTTTCCCAAATGAGCTGAAATTGATTAAATAACTAATTGGGAACTCTATTGGAGGTACCCGACTTTCAAGTACTATTTGTCCAAATTTCTACAACGAAATTTAGTAAGTGTCATTAGCTTACGAGGGTTGTCACAGCAATAGCCGAGCTAGGTAAGATAAGTATCCTTTCGGCCCTTTTGAAAGAACCTTTAGTTTTAAGAATTTACGAATAGAGAAAAATCGAATTGAATATAATAGAGTAATATCAAAGAGTAATACGTCAAAAATAGGAGGTAAGGTAAGAAGAGAAAGAAAAAGGCTGCTGATATTATCAGAGGGAATCTCCAGTATTATTTCCAAGTTTGCTAAGACAGGAATCATAGTTTTGCCCAACAAAAGTTTTCATTCTTTATTCTTTGACTTCACCACTTATATCCTTAATCAAAAGTAACTTTATATGAGCCCGATATCTTGACAATGCCCCACATTTAGTGTTTCACATCATTAAATTAACTTTCTTAAAGTTTACCTTATCATCTAATTCCTTACAGTGGTTACCGCAAGATAAAGATATTGCTTACTTTAGAGCGCTTATTTCTTCCATTAGTCCATTATATGTTCTCATTTGGATTACCATATATGACTTTCGGGCAGCTCTTTCATCTTACTAGCGTTAGCAGGGTTGCTTCTAAAATGGAGTCTTCCAACGCCTACTATGTGAATATTCAGAGAACTGTACGTCTATCGACTTTTTGCTAGGGCGTCGCCTACTTTATTCGACCGAAGGAGGCACTGTGGAGCTTTCGGAAAATGTAATAGGAGGAAGGGTGTCAGGGGTCCCACTTGGGTTTCTCAACCAAAACTCAATTTTAAGGAAACCAATTTCTTTCCAAGTTATAAATTGTACGTAGTACCGTGTAGATCTTCTTGTATAAAATAGTTTATACAGTTTGTTTACTCCAAAAGGTTACCTCTAGAATGGTCAGGAGGAGACATATACCTTCTTCCTTCTGGGACACAACCTTTTTAAGACGCTAATCACTTCTCGGAACTCGAGACATTCGACAACGATATCATAGGTTTGTCAAATTGATCAAATTCAGATATGTCCTTTCCTTGTTTTTCATGTTTTTGAATGTATATAAATTTTACACTCACTTTAGTTTTTTCCACTATCTTTTAGCCCACCAAACTTCAAGAGGGTGGCTCGATTGTATCATATAGCTGCTATATAACTTCAAGTTGTTTTTTCCCATATTTCCTATATTTTTCAAGCTATTCGATTGAAATTTTAGATACATTTAAGAATCTTTATTATCTAATCTATCCACTAAATTTTATAATAATAAGATTCGTTAACAGTATGAAATCTTTGGCGTGCCAAGATCAACCTGTCTTACTTGATCTTCTATATTTAGCTAAAGTATTCAATATACATGACAAAAGGCACTGGATTTTCAGTTCATAGTTAGCAAATGAGATTAGTTTGAGTACTTCAGAGACATCCCCCGTAAATCTTAAGCATTTTAAGCATAATGCAAATAAATTTAGTCAAATCATCAGGCATAATTGGTAGCTCTTTGGACAGCAAATCCCTACAATTACTTCAGTAATTAGATATAAAATATGAAATAAAAAATCCTCCTAAGAGATTGAAATCGAAACCGAGGAAAGAATTTCGAATTGGTAAAAGAAAAGATGGAATACAAGCCGATTAAGCCAAGTATTTGCCCTCGGAGTAGGCATTATGTTGAATGAATTAAATTTCTAATTAATTCTGCCTGAAGTAATTGTAATTGCCTCGAATACAATGTAATTAATTAGCAAATGTAACGATTAAATTACAGCTTTTCGAATGGACTCACAAGATAACGATGAATAATGAACACAAAGACAGATTCACAGACACACATTATGAAAGATTCAAAGACAGAGAATATTTATTTATATACATATATATGTGTATATAAATATATATATATATATATATATATATATGTATATACATATATATTAAAGACCCATCCAATCACAGTGAACACATTTGAAGAGGAGCCAAACAAACCGTGTCACAAAACTAATATTAACAATCGAACATTCCAAAACATCAGCAGCTGCGCAACTGTGTCGATAGATATATATGTATATACATATATATAGTTATATATATATGTATTCGATTCATTCATTTAACAAAATTATCGACACGCTGATCGATTGGCAGAATAAGAGCAAAAAACCACAGAGAAACCAAGTGAAATCAAATGAAATGAAATGGAAGTGAAGTGAAACATGGAAATCTTGAATACGATATAAAAACTATCGGATAACGGAAATCGACTATCGAATATCGAGCAATGAATAACGATTATCATATATCGTATATCGAAGAGTACAGCACAGGAGTTTTAACAAAGTGGCATTGTATCAAAAGCATATATCCCATTTAACTCCAATTCCAAATCGAACTCCCACTACCACTCCAACTCCAACTTTAACTCCCAAACACAGTCAGCCCCCTTCAATATATATATATTATTTTGCCCCGTTGATATATACCCCATATGCAGCTAACCCAAATCCTTTGTCCTTTGCTTCAATATGCCATAGACAATATATATGTGTATATATGTGAATGTTTCGGTTATATAATGTCATACACAAGCCTCACATAACTCAAAGCTCCTCAAATTCACAAACGATTTCGATCAGACCAAATTCAAAAAATCTCAAAGAGTCTCATCTTGTGCCAAATGCGTTCCCCATGTGTGTGCATCGAATGTCCTTCCTACTTCTCTTGTCCTTTTCCAAAATTTTTACGTTTTGCAACCATTTAATACTGAGCTTTGATACGCCAAAAAACCCAATGACAGTAACAATAAAATCAAAACTCATAAATATATTAATAGTTTATAAAATCCAAAATCTGTGTGTTTTTATTCTAAAACTAATTTCGGAAATCTACAGAGTTCTTTAACGAAGACAGCTTCAGAGAAGCTTGAGATTGGTAATAATTTTTTGAGACGTATATTGGGTCTAGTAAAATGTGATATAACTACTCGATATATTAGACATTTATTATGAAATTTCGAGGATAAAATATGGTTTCAGTATGTAAATTAGTTTTTAAAAAGAACATTGAAAAATCGCCAATCGGTCAGGAAACGTTAAAATTCTAAGCTCATCATAGATAAACCTAAACAGTTAATTCTGTATTAATACCGTGTTTGATAGATTTGCAGACAAAGTAGGAATATCTGTCCAAATTTCCTATAAACATTAGGCCTAGTGGGGAATGTTCCATTATTTTTGCAATATAACGCTAGATGGCATTAGAAATATGATATTCCATAACTATTTGACAAGTAAGAAAGCTCTGGTCGAATGAGCTGGACAATGAGATACCCTGATCCCAGTTAGGCAACACAGTCGGAATGGCATAATACCGTTACACACACACACACTCTTGTGCCGTTTAGCCGGTAACCAGATTGGGTCACTGCTTGAAGCACTATTTGTCTTTATTTTAGCGTACTTCACTGAACATTATTTTTATGCGGGTGAATTTCAGATCCTACGCCACAAACAAGTTTTTCTAGGTGGTCATGCTAAGTACTTGTGTAGGACTCGAACTCACACCTCGATCCACGATATATTTCCTTACTTTCTGGAAAAATTGTGCGGTATATCACAATTTTGGGAAATTATATTGTGAAGTTTCTATTTATAACCCTATATTCCAAATCTGGAGACGGTAGCTCAAACGTTATTATCGCTATGCCACTGGGTCCAATGGATGGCACACTGTCCTGCCCAACAAGAGGTGCGAGTTCGAGTCCCGCTCATGTCGATAAGTATGATCCTCCTAGAAATACTAGGTTGTGGCGTAGGATTTGAAATCCAACCACGTAAAAAATGTTCTTTAGTGAAGGAAACAGAAATAAAGGAAGAAAGGTGCTTCAGGGTTTGATCCGAAATGGTTGTTATGACCATATAATAATCGGAGCTTCATGAAAAGACGCGTCTATTGATAGATATACAGAATATATATATATATATACTTTATGGGGTCTGCCACACCAACCTTCTTCTGGCTGTTACATCATTTCTTACCAATTTCCAATTGGGATTTGGGTATATCCTATGATATATCTTTGTGGTAGATTCGTGGTAGATGTCAGAGTATTCCTCAGTTGGCTTTCGGGTGTGCCGTCTGTTCTGTTGTCGTATCTGTTGGATACATTTTGGGCTGGCGGGGCCAATAACAGCAAACAACATGAACAACAACAGCAACAGCAACAGCAACAACAACAACAACAACACCAACTATAACTACAACAACAACAACAATTGCGTTCATTGTGCTTAATTAATTTAGTTCAAAGATCAAGCTGCCGCGATGCGAACTCCCTCAGCTCCTCGGTTCCTACATAAAGCACCGCATCGGTCGGTCGGCGGCCTCATCATATCATGCATATAGCATATCTCGTATGTATCCCCAAGCCAAATCGATGTCTGCTATAACTTGTTGTTGTTGTTGTTCTTGTTGTTGTTGTTGTTGTTGTTGTCATGCAGCTGCATTTAATGTGCAGCTTCTGCTGTTTATTTGTATTCCGCTCGGTTCTACTCTCTGCTCTGCCCTGTTCTCCTCTCCTCTCCTCTCCTCTCCTCTCCTCTGATCTCTGTTAGTTATAAACTTCTTCAACTCCGATCTTTGCCAGTCAGCCACATGTTCCATCTCCTATATATAATATACAGGAGGGTTGCCTAAAAAGTTTTCCACCTGACAATGAGGCAACGGTTCTTATGCCCTGATCCTGAGTTTAATAGGTGCTCAACAGACAGAAGAAGGCTTGGCAGACCCCAAAAAGATATATATATTCTTGATCAGCATCAGCTGTCCTGTCTCTCTGTTTATTATTAATATTATATGGCCATAACAAACCCCATCGTGTCAAAGCCTGTAGCATTATTTTTCTTTATTTGTACTTCCTTCTCTCTTTTTTCTACGTGGGTGGATTTCAAGTCCTACGCCACAACCTAGTTATTCTAGGAGGGACTCGAGCTCGCACCTCTTGTTTGGCGGGACAGTGCGCTATCCACTGGTCCACCGAGGCCCCCGTCTGTTTAGCTGCTTGAAAGCGTCGATCTCAAAAGACTAAGCTGAAACTAGACCTAGAAATCAATATCTGCAGAATATATTATATCTATTTTCAAGTTTGGATGCCACGCCCCACGATATAAATACGTTTTAATGGTCATAGCTCTGGCAGTATGGAGCAGTATGGAGCTGTTATCCCAAAAAATTGTATATAGGGCTATGAATACAAGTTACAGAATGTAATATACCAGAATAAAGTGACCAAATATGTTTAAGAGCCACAAATATTATTCTTGAGTTTTGAAATTTGGTATAAAGTTACGCATAGAAACTACATTAAAAATTCCATTCAAATTGTGGTACTTGATGGACCAGTGAATAGCAAAGAAAGCATAAAGGGAAATAGTGCTTTAGGCTGTGAGCGATTGGGCCATAGAACAATAATACTATCTTAGAAAAATATAACAAATTCTACAGACTATATATTTATGATTACATCATTAAGCTATTCTGAAATTTTCAATACGATCGAATCATAGGCACGGAAGTTATAAGTTGTAGAAGTTGTTATTCAAAATGCCCTCATTGGACGTCTTCAATTTCGCTGCGAATTCCTTTGCATTGATTCGTCGATCATCCAGAACTATTTAATGCATTTTTCCGACGTTTCCTCCCTTGAGGTGCCCCGAACATTCATCGTCTTCGAGGTTCGTACTTTCACGCCTTAATTCCTCTGTCAGAAACCAAATAGATGCTAGGCGAAAGAGACCCCATAGAAAGGTTCCATCCCACTTGTATTATACGTAGGAATAGAATAAACACGATCTTATAACCGCACGATATTAAAATGTATCGACCTTTTAAGATCGTCAATCAATTAACTCACACCGGCTGACCCTTAAGGGGTAACACGAGAGTCCTTAGTGATGCCGGAAGAAGTATGATATGAATCAAGATGTCTACAAACAATTGGAAATTTATTTTATTTTTACTGGAGATAAATTTGAATTGATATCATATTATTATTATTATATGGCCATAACAACCCTTTTGGGTCAAAACCTGAAGCCCTATTTTCCTTTATCTCCTTTACTGAAGAACTCTTTTGACGTGGGTGGATTTCAAATCCTACGCCACAACCTAGCTTTTCTAGAAGGATTGATGTCATACATCATATCATAAAAAATGCCTCGTTCGCAAACTTTGCAGACAACCCTCGCATGCATACGATATATACATATAATTCTAAGGGTACATTTAAGCCCATTTAATGTTGTGCCTCAAAGGCTTTATTTAACCTTCAACAAATTGTTTTCATTATAAATTTTCATTATGAAATTTTCACTTTTCATTTTCAATTGCACAAATATTTACGTTTGATGCATTTGCCATTGAGTCAGGTGATGATTGTTTAGGCTTTGTGGCACCAGCTTACGGTTATACCCCCTCGTATACCCCATCTATATCCCCTCGCAGCCCCCTCTGAAGACCCCTTTCACCGTCTATGTTTACTACCCCGTTCCACGCCCAAAACGCCCGCAGTTGCGTTATGCTTAATTAGGCAACGGGCGTCGAGCATAAAAAGCGTCTTTGTCGCTGCCACGCCCCACCCCCACATACATACAAACATACACACACTATCACATATATATACACACACACACACACATATATATATATATATATTATATAGCGACAGACAGACACATGTTGTCCATGTTCATTACACATATTTGGCTTTCGGTTTTTGCCTTCCCATGTGGATCTGTTGATTCTTACACTGTGCTACAAAACAAAGTTTTTAGAGAGTGGCATAACACGTGCTAACTCCAACATCTGCTACTCATTATCAGTTTTATAGGCTGGATCTTTGGCAAAACTTTGTAAAATAATTTTTACATATATATATATATATATATACAGTCGAACTTCTCTATAGTGAACTTCTATACAATGAAGCTCTCCCTATTATGAATGGATTTCAAACACACAACTTTGTCATTCCAATTTCATTGTATTTTAATGAATTTCCATGCAATGCAGTTTCTATATAATGAAGTGATTTTCTGGTCCCGTCATGATTCATTTATAGGGAAGTTCGACTGTATATATAATATATATATATATATATGTATATACATATTTATAATTCATTCATTGATTAAAATTCCATTAAAATGATTATTTTTGAACAAAAACTCTATTAAAAACATGTCTCTTAAAACATCTATAAGTATACATAGTATTATATATACCAAAAAAAAAGTACAAGCCAAATGTTACTAAATTCAATTATTATTATTATTATATTATATGACAATAACAACCCTATTGGGCCACACCCTGAAGCACTATTTTCTTTTCATTCTGTTTCATTCACTGAAGAATTTTTGACGCGGGTGGCTTTTACATCCACGCCACAACATAGTTTATCCTTCCATAGAAGGATCATGCTCTCGATATGAGTGGGGCTAGAAACCACGATCTCTTGATTGACGGGACAATGTGTTATCTACTGTCCACCGAGGTACCCAAAAATTAAGTACTTAAAGTAAAGGAAAGGTATATAACCATGTAATATAGGAAGGGGAAAAATTCGTATATATGAATCCATATAAAGAAAGAAAGAAATCTAATGTATTAAACGAATGCGGTATACGAATTTTTAGTAAAGTTGTTAAAAATTTCTATACTCATTTCGAAGAAAATCCATATTCGTTTTTCTTTATGTCCAATCATTCGTCTGTAACCATTGGAATCCATCAGTTTTTGAGGTATTGTTATGATGGTTGCCACATTGTCTTCCAGCCAGGAGACGGATTTTCCTGTAGTTTCAATGTTATTGTAGTAATTGAATTCTAATTTACTACTACCTGTACTACCTAATTTAAGAAGGATCAAAACACTATATAATATAGCTGCCATTGAACTAAAATCCTGTTTTGTATTTCCAAAATTTTCTAGCTAATTTCTTCAACACACTCATAAGTTTTTCTATAATTAATTTTGCATCAAATTTCATAAGGTTCCGACTACTATATCATATAGCTACCACGCCACTAAAATTCGTCTTTGCCTATCTTTCTTAAGATTTTGTAGCTATTGGATTGCAATTTTGCACACATTTAATAGGAAGATACATAGAATTCCAGTCCTTATATATAATATTTAGAGAAGCTTCGAAAAGAGTACAAAAGATTGATTTCTTCTTCTTCTTCTTCTTCTTCTTAACTTAGTGAATCTTCAAGCTCTTTTCTTGAGCAAACTCCCTCTTCACCCGCTGAAAACTGAAAAACTTCTAACTGAAAAAGTATTCATAGTATGAAACGCCCCAAATCGAACTAAGCGCATTGTTCTAATGAATTTCCCTCAGTTTTGTTGTCAAGTGTTGCAGCGTCCGCTTACGCTGGGTGACCGGGTCGGCTGCTGCGTAAGCGTCGGCGTCGGCGTCAGCGGCAAGCAGCGTGTAGTCGGCGCTGGCAGCGACGGCGACGTCGACCGCCACCCAAGAAAATGCGCTTGCGGCATCTTGAGTTCAATTTCAATTTCAATTTCAGTTTCAGTTCATATTCTGTTAAATTCGCGAACGCGTCGCGGCCGCAGCTTTAACTTCAGCTTCTGAAAAATACCAGATAGATCGTAGAGCCCCAAAGGGTGGCGGAACGAGCACGTATCGGACGGGCGCGGGTCGCGTTCTATGGGGATCGCATTACCGGAACTGTGACTCAAAGTACAATACGAAATTCTAATTTCAACGCGCGAATTCGTTTCGATTTCAATTCATTTTAATTTTTGTGCTCAAACCGTGAGCTGAGCTTATCAGCCAAACATATATATATATATATATATATATATAAACGAAATATATATAGATTTTTTAACAATTTTTTTGTTATTGTTGTTGTTGTGAAGCATAATAAAGAATGAAATTGAACAAAGCGAAGAGCGATGACGACTTGAGCAAATCGCGCGTAAAATTGCACTACAATTTTAACAGCAAAATCATGTGAAATTTCACGTAAAGCTTTTTTTGTATGTCAAAAATACGTTGTCAAAAAAATTTTGGAAAATTTTGTGCCAGATTTAAGGAAACTCTTTGGTAGGCGTTGTCTATGGAACTCTGTCTGTACTCGGGTAATATATGAGCTAAAATTTCTAGTTAGAAGTTTATCAGTGGCGTTGGGTGAAAACGAGGTGTGCTATAGAGCAAGAGCTTGAAGATTGACTAAGTTTAGAAGAAAAAGAAATGAAAAAGTTTATACTCTTTTCGAAGCTTCTCTAAATATTATATATGAGGACTGGAATTCTATGTATCTTCCTATTGAATGTGTCCAAAATTTCAATCCAATAGCTACAAAATCTTAAGAAAGACTTTTCGTTGCATAGTAGCAATATGATATAGTAGTCTGATCCTTATGAAATTCGATGTAAAAATAGATATTAGATAAACTTAGGAGTTTGTTAAATTTCAAGATAATAGCTAGAAATTCTTTGGAAATACAAGCAAAAGAAACTTTTAGTTCAAGGGCAGCTATATGATATAGTGTTATGAACCTTTTGAAATTTAATGGAGCAATATTTAATAAAGTATCTAAGGTGAATGGTAAAATAAAATGCAAATTCTCGAAAAAGCATGTGATATATGGACAAAAGAGAATTTTAGTTCAACAGCTATATGATATAGTGCTCCGATCATTTTGAAATTTGGTGGAATAATAAATACCTAAAAATTAATAAATAAAATTTGGTAAATACATAAATATCTTAGAAACGTGTTAATCTACACAATCTACAATGTAATGTAAATACGGAAAATACATGTTATAGTACAATGGCAGCTGTATGATATAGGGTTCCGATCTTTTTGAAATTTGGTGGAACTGAAGGCCGTGTTAATTTTAAATGCATTTACTCGAAACACATTTTCTATGGATGCAAAACAAGGTTTAGAGTATGTCAAATTTAAATGCAATTGCTAGAAAAACATGGGAAATATGAACATGTTCTATTAATTATATGTAATTTTGATATTATATAGTGATTTGATCTGGCCACTACCCACAAATATGCCAGATTTACAAATAAATGCTTTCGGCTACCTTCTTCCAAAAGAGTATAGTATTTTTTTCATGAAAAATTTTAGTATGGGGAAAAAGTAAACCATTATATCTTATTATATTATGTACAACGCCTACGCCACTGTTTGCCATAGCTCGACATATATACATATATATTACATTTATCAAACTTGTCGCTGTCTAATGCCATAATAACTGAACAGCACTGCGTATCGTCCGACCGACTGACTACAGACACCATATTAGACCCCACATATCATTATTTAGTATAAGAATTTACATATTACACAAGCGCTTACTCAGATAAAAGCCGGGCCAAGCCTCGTTTTACTTAACTCAACTCAACTCACAACACACTCGGGTACTCGAACCACTCGTATTCACTCGCCTGCGAGTGATTCATACCCTTCCATAGGCAAAAAAATTGTTTGAATTTCCATAAACCGATCAACGATCAACGTTCGACAGTCGTCACGTCGCGTCGCTTCTCTGCGAGGTCAATTGGAGCAGCTTCTGTCAGATAAGCTGGTTAGATTTTCCGAAAACTGAAATGGAAATAAAATACTTAAAAGAGTTCTTAACTCAACGCGTTGACACCGCGATATGTGCAGAGCACACTTAGGCGGTTCCCCATGGCCAGACATGGGTCAAGTGGTTCACTTGACCTGCAACCGCCTAAAAGTATGCTAAGCTTTTTGCCCAAAAGCTAAAGAAGCTATCGAACGATTTGTGTGGGGTTTTCAATACATTGATAAAAGCTTATAAAACAGCTGAAAAAGTGGGGTTTAGGGGCAGAATTATACTCTTATCGAAAAAATAGTCTATTCACTTTGTGCAGATGTTTGTAATTTATAGAAGAAGGCTTCGTAGAGTTCCAAAAGTTACCGTCAGAATGGTCAGGAGAAAATAGCAAATCTATTGGACCCTGTCTTTTTGTCTATTCATCGGCCTATTCGTTTGTCTGTTTGATCGCGTCGATCTCAGAGACCGTAAGAGTTTTGGCTACCAAATTTGGTACATAGGTGCGTGCTTATTCTTATTATTATATGGCCTTAACAACCCTTTCGGGTCAAAACCAGAAGCTCTATTTTCCTCTATTTCTGATTCCTTCACTGAAGAACTCTTTTTACGTGTATGAATTTCAAATCATACGCCACAACCAAGTTTTTCTAGGAGGGTCATGCCTAAAGGCTTGAGCGGGACTCGAACTCGCACCTCTAAGCCTATTTTGAAAATTTCACTACGATCGTAAAGTAAATATGTAAGATATTCAATAAATAATTATATTAGCTGGTTATGGGAAACACATGAGGCTCTCAATTTTAAAAAGACTCCTGGGTCTCCAAACAAATAAAATCTATTATAAATTTCCATATAGCATAGCAAGGCTTTAGTTTTTCAATATATATGTCAATCTCTAGTAAAGGTAATCAAACTCAATCCACTTGAATTTCCATATATTCCAAATACGTGTACTAGTCCAATTTCCAATTTCAATTAAAGTTGAATTTCCTTTTTCCATATCTTAATTTGATCACTTCATCCAAAAGAAAAGTTAGATTTTAGGTACAAAATAGAATTAGCCCAAGCAGTGTTTTTTGGCCTATATCACTTTCGTTAGACCTGGTGAAAAATCTAATGTTGTTTCACGTTAGAAGTCGCAAGACCCTGTCCAAATCTTTATTTTCAAACCTTTCATTGAATTCAAAAACTGACAATGAAGCATTGGATGATTTGTGTATTGATTAGTAGAGCTGTAAAATTTTATTCAATTTTACTGGAGCTTCGTGTTCGTAATATTCTAAAATATTATAGAGTAGTTGATTATACTATTAATTAACAAGATAATGTCAGAGCTTTCTACAAATTTTTTTTTTATAAATATAGAGAAATAGGCAAATAAATAGCCCAATGAAAAACTGGATCTATTTCCCCAATTTTTGCATATTTAAAAAAATCTCAAACTATGTCTACTTTATATAGTATGTGATCAAGTTTATGTTTAAAACAAATCACAATGTCAAACAAGATCTGAAACTTTAGGTCTTTGGGAGATAGTTAGGTTTGTTCTTTCTCCTAGTCTTATTATGTACTCTCCTCTGATCTCTCCTGATTTAGGGTCAAAATTCAAATTAAAGCACATGAGCAGCTAGCCTGTCTTTCTCTTTGGGGTTTTTTGTAACTTAAAAACCTTTCTGAACTTCATAAGAAACTCGCCCGAAATTTCTCTCAGTGCATCGATTGGTTATGCATCGATATAAACCGACTGGAAAATTGATCCCTCGTCGCATTCGGCTTGTAAGAGCTCAACAGGTAGTCGGTTCTAGCTGCCAGGTAGGCCGCATTCCAGTGCCCCGGGCTGTGGCACCGAGCTGTGGCACCTGTGACGTGACGCGTAGGTGAGACCCTCAGCAGGTTCCGAGATCGAGTGCAAGTGATAGAGATAGAGTCAGAGAGAGGGAGAGGAAGATCTCTCTTACGCAACGGCCTCTCGCAGTGTCTCCGCATCGGCCTCTGCCTCAGCCAATGTGCCACAAAGGTCTTCGCGCTGTTGCGCTTTGTTGGGGCATTTAATTTGAGTGACAAGCCGCCGGCACACCCCTTGCGACCCCCGCCCCCCATAGCATTTGGGGGCGACATCTCGATATGCTCTGCTGGCCATTGGCCGCTCTGACTCATCGTGAACAAACCCAAAGCGAGACCCCGACCCAAACCCAAGCCAAAGCGATATATACAAACATGTAAAATCCAAAGTAAAGTCAAGAAATCATCAAAACAGCATTTTGAGCATTAACCCTGCAATGAGCCGTGCGGTTCGAAAACGCTCCTTAGCTGGTATTAACCTTGGCAGATGACATATGAGTTTTATGTATTTTCTTTTCGGAAAAATAATTTTTTTTTAATGTTTCTGGTTTTTTTTTTAAACCAAAGACAAATAGTGCTTTAGGCTTTGACTCAATGGGGTTGTTATGGTTATGTTATGTTTGTTATTATAACAATAATAATCCCATGTGAAAATATGGGAATTAAGGATATAATAGATTTGTTGGAATGTATCTAAAAGGAGTTGAAAGTAGTTGAATTCTACTGTCCGCCCCTCCGCCCGTCGGTGCGAACGCGTTGTTTTTGGAGTATATAGGAGATAGACACCTTGGCAGGAAACTCCGTGTTTACCATACGCAGATGAAGTGTTGAGCATTTGACCATTGCTTTGACCATTACTTTTCCTCTTATAGAGCTATCGACCAAATTTGGTATATAGAGTTGTGAATTGAAATTAAAGAATTGAATTTCCCCAAATTATGATACACCCCTCTGTTTCGCCGGGAAGTACTGAAATGCATCTAGCAGCCACTATTTTTTTGTAAGAGTTTTGAAATTTGGTACTAAGCTGCGTATAGACCCTATGCAGAAACTGGCATCCCAAATTATTGTAACCTTCATTTGGTACCCCCTAAATTAAATAAATGCTTATATTTTCTATAATCCTTATCATATTGATTGGCGGCTAGAGGTGTGAAGTTTGGAGTGCAAGTTCATCTACATGTATTTTTTCAGATTCTTAAAGCCACGTTCTAATATTCCTGGAAATTATCCACTTTTTCTGACAAGTTTGTGAATTACAGATGTATAGAGAATCGGTCTTACAGCTTTACTAAGCTAAGAAGATTAATCTAATGATAAATTTCACAGAGTAAAATTTAGAAATTTTTTCGAATTTCTTAACTGATTTCGGTAACGTCAATCTTTACGTTACCCAAAGATCTTGTTTTATAAAATTCCAAAGCTTGAATAATACTGTAATAAGTGTTTCCACTGGAATTCTGAAAGTTGATTGTGCAGCGGGCAATATACTAGCCATTCTAGGGTTAAGCGACAGCTGAAAGCAAAATGAGTCAGGGGCGTTTGGCATAACGCATATATCATGACATCTTTGGTAAATATAATATATATATATGTTTGTAGATGGTTATCAGTTGATTCTATTGATTTCCACAGTTTCTATATGTCTTGGAAAGAGACGTTCCCTCTTAAGGGACGCCCGTGGTTGGGCATTATCTTTAGTGTAAATTTCATATAAACAATGTGAAAGATAACATAAATTATCGCAAGCATTGCGACACAGCATAGGGGTTAAGCGCAGCGAGCAAGGCAGAGGCAGCGACACAGTGCAACGAGTGCGTTGGGGGTTAAGAGAGAGAGAGAGAGAGAGAGAGAGAGAGATAAAAGCGCGTGCGCGCAGGCGAGTGTGAGTGAGATGGCAAATAATTTAACAGATAAAAAAAGGAAAATAATTTAAAACTGTTTTTGGTTTTTTACTGATTTTTTATAAAAAAAAATGATGACGCAGCAAAACAATAAAAACAAGCAGCGCGCGATAAGCGCATGTGAGAGCAAGAGAGACAGAGAGAGAGAGAGAGAGAGAGAGAGAGAGAGAGAGTGAGTGTGAGAGAGAGAGAGCGGGAGAGAGCATGCCACAACAAGTGGAAATGAAAATCAGCGAAATCAGCAACAACAACAACAACAACAAACGGCACAATTGCAATCAGAATGAGGCGAAGCAACTAGAAGCAGAGGCAGTGGCAGAGGCAGAGGAAGCTGCAGCAGCGCAATTGCTGCGCAGCAAGCGCAGTCGTCAGCCGCCGCCGCAGCATCAGCAGCAGCAGCACATCTATGAAAATCTGCCCGCGTCGGCAGCGACGCAGCAGCTGCGCAAATACTTTCGCCGCGAGGCCATCTATGAGAACCTCTGCCGCGGCTGCGGCTATGGGGTATTTGCAGCGCAAGGTCGCTACTGCCACTTCTGCCAGTGCATAGTCAGTGGCAGCGTCACAGCAGCGCTGCAGCAGCAGCAGGATGAGGAGCCACAGGAGCCGCAGCAGCAGAACAGCGACTGCAACATTTATGAGAACATTTGTGAGCTCTGCCGCAGCATTTACAGCGACGGCGAACAATGTGTGTGTGCAGCCAGTGCCACGCCCACGCCCACAACGCCAACGCCCACGTCAACGCCGACGTCGACAGCAAAAGCGGGCAGAACGCGCACGCTGCTCGGCTACTCCAAGTCCAGCGCAGCGACGCTGACGCGTCTCTTCGGCTCGCTGAAGCAGCTGAATCGCAGCGGTTCGCTGCAGCGGCGTTTGTTCCAAAAGGATGCAGTCAAGGGGGTCGGCGGGGGCGGCGGCTCGCTGGAGATTATACACAATGTGGATGAGGTCTTTCGCACGCAGCAGACCTTTGACCTGCGCCGCATCTGCGAGCTGAAGCAGCAGCAGCAGCTACAGTGCAGTCGCAGTCGCAGCGAGCAGCACATCTATGGGCGACTGCGCAGCGAACGCGAAGCGGAAGCAGTGACAGAGGTAGTGACAGCGACAGCGCCCGCGGCACCGACACTGCAGCAGAGCAAAAAGCCACGTCTGGCACGCATGCGTTTGCTGCGCAGCGATACGGCAGCAGCGGAGTCGGCGTCAGCGCTTTATTTGAACGACAGCACTTGCCAGTGGCTGCAGTCGCTGCGACGCGAGCTGCACAGCTACGAAGATGCCAACGGCGGCAGAGGCTGTCAGCAGCCCAAAAGTGTGCCGCCCGCCTATGCGCGTGAGCAGCAACGCGACTGCGCAGCGCCTTTGGTCATGCTGCGACGCAGCGCAGCGCAAATTGAAGTTGACGTTGATGCGGCGCAAGCTGCGCTGCAACAGCGCTTGGTGCAGGACTTTAAGCGCAAATTGTGGGCCCAACGCGCCGAACAACAACAACAAAACGAAGTGGAAACCCCACTGCCAACAGCGCAGCTGCGTCAACGTCGCTGCGGCATCAATGAGCGTCACGATGCTGCTTTTGTCAATGAATTTCTAAGCGGCTTGACGTCAGCGTCGACGGCAACGTCAACGTCAGCGTCAGCGCCTGTTGCAAGCCCAACGTTGTCGTCGCCTGCAGCTTTGCCTGCGCTGCTGACGCAGCTCTGGCAGTGCGCTGCGCTGTCGGTCGGCCTGCATCGCAGCGTCGTCTGTTACGCTTTTGGCTATGACAAATTGCTTGGCGCTTTTTTGCGACGTCGACAGCGACTGCGACTGCGCAGCGGCAAGCTTAACATTGAACGCTGGCTGCGACGCCAGCGCCGGCTGTGCGAGAGCGCCAGCGTTGCGCATGAGTCAGCCGCGCAGCAGCAGCGACGGGCACTGGGGCCGCCGCTGTTATTGAGGCTGCCAGCAGCAGTTGTGCCAGCGACGCCAGCGAGTGACGACGTTGCCGTCGCAACGCGTGTCGAAACAGTTACAAGCGAGCGGAGCGCGAGTGTGAGCGAGACCGAGAGCGAGAGCGGGAGCGGGAGAGTGCGCGTGTGCCAAAGCGAGCAGCAGACAGAGACGCGTACGGAGCACGGTGACGCCGACAGCGTTAGCAGCAGCGCTTTGATGGCGGCACCCAAGCAGAGCGGCGACGCCGAACGCTGCAGTTGCGATGACAGTGAAAATAACAACAACAACAGCAACAACAACAACAACATAAGCAATCACAATAATAACAATCATAGCAACAACAACAACAACAACAAAGAGCGTAACAATGTCAGTGAGCAGCAACAACAACCACAACAACAACAACAAACGACACAGGTCAATAGCCATGCCCCAAGCCAATCGTTTTTCAACAATTATAAAAAAAAAGAAATAATTATTTAAAAAAAAATTAACAATAACACAATTTGGGCTCAATTGAAGAGTAAATTACTTAAGTACATAACGGTAATTGTGTAGGTGAGCGAGATGGCGAGAGTTGACTGTAAATTGTAAATTAATTAAAGCTTTAAATACCCTGTAAATGGCAACGATTCATCGATCTGTATGGCAACTTACAGGGTATTATAGTTTCCATCAAAATCCGAAGACTTGGAAAATACCAAAATTTAGTACTTTACTGAAGCACCCTACAATACGCTTCAAAATCTGTGTATCTTTTGTTACCTTGTATATCGTATAGGTTTTCCGATCTTTAAGACATATTGTAGAGCTTTAAGGTCTGAACTACATCATTAGATTAAAAAGTATAAACATTTTAGCAGCATCTATAGTTGTGCTGAAACACCCAATAATAACCTCTCAAATCTTTTAAATTTGACATACCCTGTAAATCGTACAGATTCACTTACATCTTTAAGGCATAGTACAGAGTTTCAGAGTTTTTACGAAATCGAAAGGTTTGAGGCTTGGTTTTGTGATGAAACACTCTTTTGAAATTTACATACCCTGTAAAACATATAAGTTCAACATTATCTTTAGAGCATATTATAGGTAACATGGACTTATCCAGATCGTCAGAAATCAAACAGCAATTTCTAGCTTAAGACCTGAAACACCCTATACCCTATAAAATCTGAAAACCAACTGTAACGCACCTAATTTGCACTCTCGACTTTTCCGTGTTCAAATTGTAATAATTGCCTCTTAAATTTCTTTTAATTTCGAATGAGATCTAAAAATACCCTAGAAAATGGAAGGCCAAGTTTGGATTAAAAACTTCAAAAAAGCAACGAAAGTGAACTGAACTAACAACTAAGTCTATAATGCTTAAGTTATGATCTTTAAATTGGCCTATAGTTAGGTTCGGTTTGAGTTCGATATATTCCCAAGTCGCCTTACAGGGTTTTATACGGTCGCGCATAGTCTACTTTAGTTCGCTCTGTTCTATATAATAGACTTCCCTGAATACCCAACTAAATTCAAGTTACGCTGTTGAAACCCAAAAATACTCCGCGCTAATTGTAAAATCTATTAAACTAAATCGAAACCTAGCTGAACTGAACCCAACTAAAGTGCACTCTACAAGATCCGAAATGAGCGAAAACTGGCATCAGCAATCTATAATATCATTTGATTCAGTTCATACATAAATATAGAGAATATTTTTGAACTTGTGAGGGCATCTTTGGAAAATATATCTAAAAAAATAGAGATTTTCCCATTTCAATTCAAAAATTCCTTCGCCAAAAAAAATTTGCATAGAATTTTGGGATGGAACCCAAATATTAGAATACAGAGCTTATAACAGAAATTGGAAAATGAAAACTTCTATAACATAAAATACACCAAAATATCTTATCGATAAGGTAAAAGTAATCGATATGCTAGTCGTATTAAAATTTTCAAAAGCTTTCAACAAGTAAACCAAACCCCCACGTAAGCCTTCTGTCAATTGTTAAAATATAGGAATATGCATTAAATTCTCACAACATAGCTATAAATATTATATATACCTCCGATAAGAAAAAACTTTAGAGTCTAGACAAGTCGCTAGATTATAAGGAAAACCAGTTGAAAAAAAAGAAAGAAAACAAATAGAAAATTTATTGGGTTCTAACACTCGTTCCATTCAAATGTTCCATGTATTCATAATAAAGAAAACAAAACTTGTAATAACCGTCTGCTATACTTGTAGTTAGACAGACCCTGAACTCTCCAGAAAACAACTGTTTAATTAATTTCCATTGAAAGATTTGTTATTGTTTTTATTTTGTTTACCCAGCGATAAGGCTTAAAGAAAAGAAAAACTAGTGATAAAACTTTGATAGTCGAAGTGTTTCAACAATGAAAACAATTTCTTTAGCTCTACAAAAGAAACAGTTCTCTGAGGAACCCTGTCACGAGTACTACATACATCGATAGTTCCAAGTCCAAGCAATTTCGTGTCACGCTTAAATTGAACGTGTCACAAGGGTTACGAGGCTACACGAGATCTTTGTGATAATGTTCCATAAATTGATTAATTGCCATGCAAATATGAACCTATATATATTTCTTAGTCTCTATATAACACTTATGTGCCAAAATAAATATTTAGCAAAGAAAAAAATCGTTACGCTTTAAGTTTAATTATTAAATCAAACGATTCTATAACTTTGAAAAGGTTATTCGAGGTTTTTGTTTTGAAAACTTTTAGCTGAACTTTTAATCTATTAGAATCTAGTTTAAATATAGATTTTGTAGATTTGCATAGTTTGCTTTAGGCCGAGTTTAAGCAACGTTTGATTAACTCATTATATGTCTGTCTAATTAGCAGTTGTTCCAGTTTCGCAGAGGCCTAAACAGACAGATATTATTAATAGTATCATCCAAGTTTAGGGGCCTCAGAGGTGTGGTTATAGGTAAGAACATTGGGTTTTATCTCTTAAAAAGTTGGAACTTTTTGCATTTGGCCTTATACCAAATAGTGCTGATTTCTGCATTTAAAAAACTGTGGATCTAACGTTAAAAATATAGTAGGACATGTAATTGGTTAATATCAAAAATTGTATAGATTTTGTTATACTATTTCTAAGTCAAAGCTTTTAAGATTTACTTGTAAAAATTTCTTGACTTTCTTAATTTTCTCACACTCTCGCAAAAAGGAAAAACTTTACTATATAAGAATTTTTTACGATAAAGTTTTTCTTGACAAAGTTATATTGTAGATAAAAGTAGTGTTAAGCTATTCTGAAAATTTCAGTAAATTTGCTTAAGAAACAATAGAGTTATAGGACTAAGTTAATTACAAATAGTGCTCAAAGGGGGACAGTTCATATATATGTACAGGATATCTCTTAGTTGAGCCCAAATTGTGTTTTAAACTCAAGAAATATTGATATAGATACAAGGCAATCAAGTTGTGGGTGCTACATTTTTTTATTTTTTTTTTAATTTGGGTGAAAAACCCCATGTGTTTTTTTTTTGTTCTGGTGAAGAAAATCCCCTTAAAAAAATCCCCCGTCACAGATTGCCATTGAGTTGTATCTATTGTCAGTGTGCAAAGAAATCATTACAAAGAAATTTTTACCTCTAGAATTGTGTGATAAAAGTGCGACGTCCTGCGCCCCAAGTGCCCCTGCGTAGTCCCAAGACGGCGCTCAGTAAACCCAGAAATGATCGTATACTAAGCAACAACAACAACAATAATAATGATAACCAAAACAACAACAACAACGAATTGAAGAATCAGCAAAAGCAGCAGGAGGAAAAGGCAAAGGAGCAGCAGCAGCAGCAGCAGCAGCAGCCGGATCAAGAACTGGAGGCGCAGGAGGAAGAGTCCATTTACCAGACCATATGGCATTTCAAGACCCTGGAACCGCTGCCCGCCGTCGAACACGATGCCGACATTGAGGATTTTGAGATCATCACAGCGGCTGAATCGGTCAGTGATGACGATGATGACGCAGCAATCGATATCGATGATGCGGAGGCTGAGACGCTGACGTTGCAAGCGGCGGCGGCATTTGCTGCCGGCGCGCGGCACAGGCTGATCAAACAGACGACGTCAACGGCGACGCCGACGTCAATGTCAACAGCCACATCGCCGTTGCCATCGCCGACAGCCTCCATGGATCACGGTGCCTGGGAGACGGATGATGAGTTCATGTTCGAAAAATCCAGCGAAAAGGAAAGGCAGCTGCAGCTGGAACGGGAAAGGGAGCGGGAGTTGCAGCGGCAGCGGGAACTCTTGGCGGAGCACGTGGAGACACTGAGCGTTGGCAGCACGGTTACCAACAGCACCGCCACTCTGGGCTCCATAAGCAGCGCGGCAAGCGGCAGCATCGACAGCGGCAGAGAGCCAACGGCTCAGCTGCTGACGCATCCCACGCTGCGCAGCATTTGCATATTCTACGGGCTCAAAGAACCGCAGAATTACTGCGGCATCTTCTACGAGTATCAGCGGGCGCAGCTGCATCAGCGCTTCAAGACGCGCATACGTCGACCAGCGCCACCGCCGCCGTCGTCGTCGGCGTCGACGCCGCCCAAGTCAACGTCAACGTCGACGCCAATGCCGTCGCCAGCAGCGACTACTTCCATCAACGATGACAGCGGCTGCAGCTGTGAGGCGGACTTCGAGGATATATCGGATGCCATACCCAGACCCCTCAAGGAGGATTGGGCCTTGGCTCTGCTGGCAGCGGCAGCAAGCAGCAAACGCGGCGTCGCTGCACGCGCCGGACGCAAGCTGCGCGTGCGCTCCAGCGGCCGCCTGTTGATACCCACCTCGGTGCTGGCCTGGCGGGAGCAACTGCAGCATGTTAACTACTGTGAGGATGAGGAGGATATGGTAAGTGCGAAATGCAGTTATCGGTAGTTCAGTTTATCGTTATCGGTCATTTTGAATTGTGGAATACTTGTGGAATGTATTACAAAATTGGTTGCTTATCGGGAAATTTGAATGTAACGACATGATCGATATCATAGTTATCGATTAATGTATTTGTGCAGAATAATAATTATTAATGGAAAAATGTGCTGAACATTTTCTGTCCCTAAAATTAAGATAATTTTGCTTTGTTGATAAATATGTAATATATCGATATTTCAGATTATCGTTATCAATGATTTTCAAAATGTTGTAATACATTGAATATGTTATCTAATTGGTTGTCTATCGAGAAATATTGAAATAACTGCAGACCGGTAACAAATTTATGGATAAATATATGCATGCAGATTTATAGGTTTTGACTGAAAAAGGTATTAATGGAAGAAATGGAAAAATATATTTTTTGTACCTAAATTTATAGGATTTTTTTGGTATTGCGTAAAATATATATATGCCTATTGAGAATTGTGCAATAAATCGATTACATCAACAATCCCATTCTATGGAATTCGATAACATTAATGCTATAAATATTGAGAAAATTAAATAAACAATGTTCATATTATTATAGACTTACATGGTGGCTGAAGATTTGCTTGTGAAAATTTCATATCGATATTTTTCAGAATATCGATAGGTTTATACATAGCAAAACACCAATTGAGCTTGTAAAAAAGTTACTCAAATTGGATAAAAATTTAAGCGTTAATCGATAATAATCGATAGCTTTTATTGATTTTATTGATCACAATAAGTTTTTAGCGCACAGCACCGCCAAACAAGAGGTGCGAGGTTCGAGTCCCGCTCATGCCTTTAGGCATGACCCTCCTAGAAAAACTAGGTTGTGG
>JBANCY010000299.1:0-42717 GCA_037040045.1 Phorticella flavipennis | reverse complement strand
ACACACAACACACACAACACACACAACACACACAACACACACAACACACACAACACACACAACACACACAACACACATGCACAGAGTACTCAATAAAACCCCATGCGGAATTCGCACACGTCTTAAAGTGCGCGTGCTCGTTGCTTGTGGCTTCTCTTGTTGTTGTTGTTGTTATTGTTGTTGTTGCTTTTTATTTCTTAACACTTTTTTGCTAGCAATTTTGTTGTTGTTGTTGTTGTTGTTGTTGTTGTTGTTGTTATTGTCTTGGCCAAATACAAAAAAGGCAAAGACTACATACAAGAGGTTGCCGCAGGTCTGTTTGCTGTAATCGTGCTCGATCTTGATCTACAGTCTCGGAACTATGTAGATATATACCTAGACTTACCCATATGTCTGCTCGTCTTTGGCCTAACTGTAGTTGGCCCGAGGCCCGCCCCCCCTACGCCACACACCGACCCACTCACCTACTCACTCCCCCGCCGCGTCTACCGAATTCTTGAGGGTGGATCATTTCGGATTAACTTGTTCAATTTGTTAGCCCCCCAATTGAGGGGCAAAAACCAGGTAAGAACTGTTGCGCATAGCTTCAACATGCCACAGCTAACAGATGTTTGCCACACAATCATATTGCATATATATCTATATGTATATGGATGGTATCTGTAGAGTTTGCCTAAGTTGGCTCGCTTTAGAAATAAGCAAAGAACCAAAGATTAACTATGGTATTTCGCCTACTAAAAACATTGTCTGATATAGAAGAGAGGAGAAAGAGTTAAGAGAGAAGAATGTGCCTAAGGCCAGTTTTATTATTATTATTATATGGCCATAACAACCCCATCGGGTCAAAGCCTGAAGCATTATTTTCCTTTACTTCTCCTTCCTTCATTGAAGAACTTTTTTTTACGTGAGTAGATTTCAAATCCTACGCCATAACCTAGTTTTTCTAGTAGCGTCATACCTATCGACATGAGCGGGACTCGAACTCGCACATTTTGTTTGACGGGACAGTATACTATCCACTGGTCCACTGAGGCCCCAAGGCCAGTTTTACCAATATATATTCTTTGATAGGTAAAAATTGATCGATTTGTAAAACATTTTTTGTAGTTTTTATAGAATAGTATTCTACACTCCCGTATAAACTTTTGGATAAGGAGCCTCAAACAAGAGGTTCGAGCCCCACTCATGTAGAAGGCATGACCCTCTTAGGAGAAACTAGGTTGTGGCGTAGGACTCATAATTCACCCACGTAAAAAAAAGATCTTCAGTGAGGGAAACAGAAATAAAGGAAAATAATGCTTCAGGCTTTGATCCGATGGGGTTGTTATGACTATATAATAATAATAATATATCAATGTTGGCATTGATTATTTAAAGCTCTGATAGAAAACTTTTCTATTTACATCAGCATCCATTTAAAGAATTTAGACCAATTTCTCCTAAGATCCACACCCGTAGATCTTCATGGAAGAATCAGGAATAAAGGCAAAAAGTGCTTCAGGCTGTGTGAGGAGATCTCTGCAAGAAAAACCTTTCCACGAGCACTTCTTCATATATATATATAATATATACCTGTGTTGGGGAGTATGTTGTTTATCCAGATGTCGTGTAGGTGGGATATTTTATGGTTTATTACACCACAACTAGGAAGGTTGATGAGTAAAAAAAGCACAGGTCACGCTTTCGACATGTATGGGGTCCGAACCCACGATCTCTTGCTAGTCTGAACAATCCGTTATGCATTGTTTTGTTGTGGCTTTTAGTATATATTATTATCATATATATTATTACTTGGACAATTTGGTTTATCTCTTTAACCATATCTAATCTAACATAAACTACTCTAAAGCGTTGAAAATTCATTCATTCTTCATCTGGAAATATTTGCCTTAAAATTTGAAATACCAATCCAAAGTATTTATCATATTAAGGGTCTGCAGAAAGCTAAGGGCCCAACAAGAGTTTGTAAAATTTGAAGTTTTAAAGAGGTGCTTAATTTTCTTTCTACTAATTTTCTTCTACTAATTGTGAGAAAATATAAGTAAGAACCGAATAATGGATTATACTACCCAATATTAAAATCGTTGCTATATATACAATGTATGTGATACATTGGATGAAATTCACGCGAGATTTGTAATGATGTGATTGTAGGTGATTTTAGATCGAATGGAATTTATTGAATAGAATATTACCAAAGTGGGAGCCTTAGTGGACTAGTGGATTGAGGTGTGGGTTCGAGTCACACTCATGTCGATAGGCATGACCCTCATAGAAAAACTAGGTTGTGGCGTAGGATTTGAAATCCACCTGCGTAAAAAAGTTCCTGAGTGAAGAAAGCAGAAATAATGACAAATAGTGCTTCAGGGGTTAACCCGATAGGGCTGATATTGCCATACATATAATAATAATACATATTATCAAAATTTTAGTTGCTTATAAGTTATGATTTCTCAAAATTGGTTTAATATAGTTTATGTTCCAATAGAAATATCGAGTTCAAAACGTAGCAAAGTCAAAGTATTCTTTCGACTAAATACGATTTTAAAAGTGCTTTTTTGTAACGTAATAAATAGTATATCTACTAGTTTTGTTTACCATTAGTAATTAGTATTATATTAGTTCATATTTTTGCAATTTCTTTAAAATCTTCAAACTCTTTCTTGAATTAAGAACAAAGTAGAGCTGCCACTGTTAGTCGATACAATTTGCATTGAATAAATGTTCACAGTTTGAAGAACTAGAATTGATTTCGCTATACACAAAACATAATAAACGATCTGTGCCTTAAGATCGGGACAATTGGGTTCAGTTTGTTGCAGCTTTGTCTGTGGCAACAAGATCAGCTGCCTTTTGGTCAGGATTAACATATGAAAACGAGTTGATGAAACAGCTCCAAACAGGACTCGCCCATTTCCCATTCTGAATTGTAGAAATTTTTTTTTGAAAATTTAGCATTTAGCATATGTTAGAGATCAATCAATAGCCTGGAATACGCTTTGGGTATGTAAATGAGAGCTGAGATCCCAAAAATATATCAACCGATCACAGGACCAAGATCTGTGCCTGTCAGTGCGTTATTGAGACTTTCTGGTGAGTTATGGAAAGTAACCTCGGTTCGCCCAGTGCCTGCTTTTGCTTTTGCATTTATAATTATGAGAAAAATCGCCGGCCAAGGCGATGGATAGGATGAAATGGAATTTCCGCAGGGCAGAGAGTAGGACTGGCTGACTGGCGGGCACATCTGCACCCATTAGACCCATTGGCACTGCAGATTTGCATGAAATTTTCGTTTCATTTGAAATGAACTCAAGAAAATAATGAAAATAAATAATATCCGTTGCATTGATATGCAAATTTATCGGTCGCGGCGTGGCAAGGTGAAGGTGAAGACGAGGCACACACACACACACACACGGAAATCTATTGAGATCGAGCTGGATGCAAAAGCGAAAGGTAAGAAAATCAACCCTCTGAGAGAAAATCAGAAAAGAAAAGAGCTCAGATTATGATTATGCAAATGTCGAACGACAAACGACAAAACGACTGGCGGCGGCGGCTGCAAAGATCCTCTCGAATCGTCAGAGCGACAGGAAGGAAGAAAGAATCGAACCTGGCATATAGCAAGGGTATGAGGGAGTCCCTCAGTTCCCTCAGTCCCTCAGTCCGAGTAGAAAGGGTTGTTTTACTCTTTGCACAAATTTGCCAAAAATTGTATCGATTGTGCGCATTGTGCGATTTGCGACATTTCAAGTGGCATTTGCGGTAATTGATAGGAGTTCCAAACCGAATCCCAATCAATATCCAACAACGATTTGCCAAACGATCGTAAAGAGGGTTTCCCAACCTTTTTTCTCTCCAATATATTCACCTTTTTGCCCATTGTCTTTGCGATTTGTGCGAAAATTTGCCGGGCAGAAGAATGCAAAGTTGGCTAAACAACGAGATTGTAATGGACTTTACTTTTCTCCTTGCAACATAAATCTCGGCGAAAGGGGTGAAAGTTGAGCCCTGCTGCGCCTCATTAAAGGCAGCAAAGGGCAAAAGGATAACGCGTGCTTGTAATGGAGCACAGGATCAATGCCATATTTTGCATTATTTTCCATTGTTCTCTGAGTTTTGGCATTGTTGGCAAATTTTTTGAAACACCCGGAGAGTTGTTAAGATTGCAGTAAATTGATTAACAGTTGGAGACTGTAAATGTTTTGAAAAAACAACAAAGCAAATTTGACATAATATGGTCTGAGATCGAAGGGGGAGTGCGAAAAGATGCCATTTTGTTATTAAGGCCGTCATATCGTCACATCCGAACAACTTTTAAGGTCTAAGAAAATAGTCTTTAGTTTTCAAATGTTTCCTTGAAAAACTATGTTGTAAAAAAAGTTCTTTCGTGAAGGAAGCCAGAAATAAAGGCAAATAGTGCTTTATGCTTTGATCAGATAAGGTTGTTATGGCAATATAATAATAATAATGACTTCAAGTTAAGTAACATTCAAATGATACAACTATTTTCCTAACTCTCTATAACTAATTTAATAGATTTGGCAACATACATATATCGAAGGGAAACTCTATAAAATGTTTTTGGCATTATCCATTTTGAGCATGAAATCGGTTTCATGTTTCTTCATTTCATTTTTATTGTTATTACTTCTTTATATATATACCTTGGAAGAAGAAGTGTAAATAATTTGTATTTGTCAATTTTGTAGAACTTAATATAAGATTATAATTTCTGCGAAAGTCTCCATATATGAATTATGAATTCAATTCTTCTGTTTTTAATGTTTTCTATAAAAAACTATTTTTTCTTGAAAATATAGATATTCTATTGATTAACAATTTCGTCTAAAAATCTTTCAAGCGATTGAATGAAAATTTCGTAGACAAAGACTGATATTTTTATTTAGCTCTTTTCTTAGATTTCTTTAAATTTTGAGATTAAAACCCTTTAGTCGACCATCTTATGACATCAGATAATTGGTAGATCTGAAAAAAAACCATGCAAAAATCGTTTAAATCGATTCTTAGCAATTTAATTTGATTTTCTTGAAAAAATTGATTCCATTTTTTTGAGATACGATTTTTGACACTTGATTATCATTCCGCTGTCTGAGGATCTCCCCCAAAGCCCAAATTAAAACTTCAAAAGATACTGAAACTTGATTTGTATCTAATTTCTGGTATTAATAGACTATTGTTCTCATATGAATCTAGAACCGTTTAACAATCTTGGGTTCGCGGTTCAAAAAAAAAGTTTTCGAAGAAACAAATCCGCATACTTTGCTGGAGATCAACTTCAATCTTTATATCCTTCTCCCGAATGTAAGTCCCCAAACAATTTGGAGCAGCCAATGTGAAAAATTTTATTTTTTTCTTGAGGAAGAATCAGTAAGTTCTAGAAGAATATCAAAAGAAGAAACTGTTTTATTTTCGATTTCTTATTAGAAATTAAAATCGAAATTTGAAAATTGTTGCATCTTTACCAATTGGCTAAAATATTTATTGAATGCAATAAAATTTTCGAAAATGCTGAAATTTCTGATAATAATATAATTTTTGTGGTATATCATATTATATTATTCGTTTTTAGGTCACAAAGGTTTACAATTTTGGTATAATTTCAGTTTACTCGATGGCTTCAGAAAATAAGGAAACCCAATACATGAAGATAGCGCGGAGGAGGGTTAGTGGAACACTGTCTTAAGAAAATCGCTTAATCTTATGTTTCGATAAGTGTAGATACTATAATATTTTGTAAAATTCCAAATGTAACCCTATCGGCTCAAAGCCGGACGTACTTTTTTCTTCTTTATTTTAGCTTCCTTCATTGAAGATCTTTTCTTACGCGGGTGGATTTCAAATCCTAAGCCACAACCTAGTTTTTCTAGGATGTTCATGCCTATCGACATGAGCGGAACGCGAACTCGCACTTTGGCGGGACAGTGCGCTCTCCACTGGTCCACCGAGGCCCCCCTTTAAAATAATTAAGAAAGCTTATAACTTTTAGAAAAGTTCAGCTTTCAACAGATTTCGGTTCTCGATACAAAGATCCAACATGAAAACCCTGAAACGCACTGTATAGTGAGTGCAATGTTTACTTCAACTTTTAGTATATATTTTATGATATCAAAAACATAGCTCTCTTGCCCGCTCTCCCTCACACCCGATATGTAATAAGTTTATATGAATATATATGTAAAAGCCAGTCGGTATACGATTAGTCAATCGAGTTATTTTAGTCACCCCAAAAGGGCAAGTCAAAATGTCGTAAGTGTAGGAAAAAAACCGCCACCAAGTCATTTGCCAGTTGCCACACTTGACCAAAGTGGTAAGGGGTAGGGTCCAAGGGGGACGGCTGGGTGCTACGTTGAGCTCATATAAAATGCTAATTTATAACTAAAACCGATCTATTAACTTGAATGTCAAAATAAACGCGAGCAACCCTTGGATGTGGATATGGAATTCATGGCCAGTTAGCCCGAGTTAGCCCGTTACTCAGTTGGCCAGTTTTAGCCGCGAGTCCGGTGAGAATTTCGGGCAATTGGGCCCAAAGAAAGAACTGTTATATGCCACCATTGGGTGTCATTTGATTAGCATAATGCAACTATAAACGTGCCATAGCTTATTTTTACCAATAGCGAGCCTAGTCAGGCACTCAGTCAGTCAGTCAGTCAGTCAGTCATCCAGTCGGGGGACTTAGGGGGTGTTCCATGTGTTGCTGTAGGTGGCAAGGGGGATGGGGGTTGGAGGTTGGCGGTTGGCGGTTGGGGTGTTCTGGGGGTAGTCAACTGGCCGATTCGGTTCAGTTGGCTCCCGTTGACATTGCCTGATATACACATTAAGCGTATTTTATTAGTGTAAATGTTGACATTCGGTTATTTGTTTGTGCCATGAACCCGGCCGGCCATACGCGTTGACCAGGTGGAAATGCCAATAGAAAATTGAAATGGAAATGGAAAATGGGTATGGAAAATGGGTATGGAATTGGGTATGGAATTGGGTATGGAAATGGCTGCCATGCGGCATAAAGAATTGTAATTTGAATATTTATTACATTATTAACGCACGTTTTTTTCTTTCTCTTGGTTTTTATACCCTGATCCCGTTTGACAAGAAGGGTATAATAGTTTTATTGGAATGTATGTAACAGGCAGAAGGAGACTTCATAAATTATATATATTCTATATTAGCATCAATAGTCGAGTCGATTTAGCCATGTCCGTTTGTCCGACCGTCCGTCTGTCCGACCGTCCGTCTGTCCGTCCTTCCGTCTGTCCGTCCGTCCGTCTGTATGAACGCGCCGATCTCGGAAACTACAAAAGCTACAGACTTCAAACTCGCCATGAAGATCCGTGTATAGCATACGCAATACGAGTTTGTTTCAAATTTTGGATGCCACGCCCCCTTCGATAAAAACGATTAATAGGGTCAGAAACTGCAGAATGGAATATCCCAAAATTTTGATACACCCCTCCATTTTCCCGGAAAGTGACGAAATATGAAATTTGGTATGTAAGTGCTTACAGACACCATACACAAAGTGGCATCCAAAATTGTTTTGCATCCTAATTTGGTCCCCCCTAAATCAAATAAGTGCTTATACTTTCTACGATTCTTATCATAATAGTCCGCATTCCCGAATATATACTCATTTAAATGTCATCGGCGATTCCTAAAAATTTCAGAGCAATCGGATCATAAACAACGAAGTTATGAAACTCAGAAGTGGCCGAAAACTGGCGAAAATATCAAAAGGTCAAAAATGCATTATGTTATTTGTTGGCTAAACGTTTGTAGCTAGAGGCACGGAATTTGGCATGTTGATGCTCATAGATGATGCGCAAATTGCGTTTTCTCAAATTTTGGATGCCACGCCTCCCTACCCCGAAATCAAAAAAATTAGATAACATGTGTATTTTTTTGATTTAAAACATGTTTTCAAGCACACCTATTTTGGATTGTATATCAAATTTACCCTGAAAGTTTTAAGGTTATCGAAAAATAAACTCAGAAGTTATTCGCAAAAAAGTTTAAAAATTCACCTATGGGAATCAGCTCACGCTTTCTTACGGTATAAGTGTGTATGTGTGTCACTATATTAGGCGAATGTAACGATATTCCTCGGCTGGGAGCAGGGTATACCCGCAGTTGAGCACTCTCGACTGCAGCACTCTATCTTGTTTATAATATTATATATACAATATGCATATGTGTTACAGTGGCGTAGTTGGTCGCAAGGGGCATGGGCAGGGGCAGGGCGGTGGGGGTGCGTTTACCCTTGTAAGACATGACCATGCCCATTGACTTTATTGAGCCTGTATTAGGCGCTTGTCATTAAGGCCAAAAGGCGAACTCGCCCGCTAATTGCTCCGCTGGGCCAGGGGCTTGGCTCGCTTCGACTTGGCCCTTTTTTACTTACCTTTATACGATGTGTCCCTCGACTGGGCTTATCATTTACTTAGCATCTTTGTCATCTTTTTCAGCTGCCTTTCGTTTTTTATATACTTATTTTTTCCTCTTCCTCATCTTCTGCTGCTGCTTCTTCTTCTTCTTCTTCTTCTCGTTTTGTCATCAGATCATTTGTTGTACATCTTCTAGTGAAATTTATTGGCTCCTCTCGTTGTAGCAGCCCAGCTACGTGATCACCCATAAAGGTGTAATAATTTTTATTAAGTTCACTTTTGCTGCCCCCAGTACGAGCCAGTTCCTCTATATATATATATATATATACCTACCTATAGCTATAGCTATAGCTATAGTCATAGCTGTTGGCTATATGTATCAGTCCCTGCTCGGACGCCTTATGACTTATGCGTGCGCTGCATTTTCTACAGATGACGATGGGAATCTTTAAGCAGAATTTCAGACTTTTCGACTTTGACTTTCAGCTGATGCTGCTGTTGTTGTTGTTGTTGTTGTGCTCTACAAGCTTTGGCGACACATAAAACCCCAAAGAAACCCGTCAAGACTCTTCTGCTTCTGCCTCTCTTCCTGCTTCTCCTCCTACGGCACGTGTCGGCATTTTAACATGATCCGCACAATTGGCTTGGCTATCGATCTGGTCCGCTTGTTGTGGGCACATCCAGAGTTTTGCGATCAACGTGCCGGCGATAAGGCCGAAAACATTGCTCAACTTTCAACACAATAATTGCTTTGAGACAAAAAGTGTCCAACAAGGCCCCAAGTCGAGTCATAAAACTTTTATAATTTTAACTAAATCAATTTTGTGACATTTCCAAGACTTATTCGAGCAATTCTAGGAGCAATTTTTTACAGCTAACGATTAAAGAGTGGGTTAACCTTTTATTTTGGGTCAGAAACACTATAAATGTAAGCCCGATTAATCGAAAAAGTCATATGGGAGCGGTAAAAAATCTAATCTTAGAAAAAAATAAAATAAAAATGTTACCAACGAAATTCTAGAAATATACGAAAATCAATCCAGAAAAGTACAATAAAAATATTTATTAAAATTCAGTACAAAAATCAGGATAACATTTTTGCCTACATCAAAAAACTAAAGCTAAATATGCTCAACAAATATTACGATCAGGTGGGCGTGGCATTGAAAGTTTGATAAAATCTAAACATCCTGTTCCTTATGGACTATATACCCAATTTTGTGTTTCTAGTAAGTATAGTTTAGCTGCTATGGGACATAATTTATTTTCCATTTTGGCCTATTTTCGGTATTTTCAACACAATATAAGTTATGTCTTTATAATTCCATCGTTCTGAAATTATTTATAGAGGCATAATACTTAGTCATAAATATAAGAATGAGTTGAGGGTTTCTCAAATCAATCTTTTCCTGAATGCACATATTATGAATTTTTATTTTAGGCAGATCGAATCAGGATGGAAAACTATTTTGATAGATTCTGCTTAGTGTCTATTTGTAATAACACACGAAATTTCATGACTTTTTCGAGAAGTTGTTATGTGTATTTAATCGATTTGCGGAGATCGGTAACTTCAACATTATATAACTTATGAATTATTGATACAATCATTTTGAAATTATCAAGATAGCCGCATGATGTAATCATAAATTTATAAGCTTTAATTGAAATCAATATGGTAAAAAATGCACAAATTATGAAGTTTTATTCGATGAACTGCTTTGATAGATTCTGTTTGGAAACACTAACACTCAGAACTTGCATGACCTTATTATCATATTTGTGGCTTTTATACATACTTTTTATGTACATTAAAAGCCCCTATACCAATTATAGAGGAGAACTCGGACAGATGCTTGATAAAATTTGGTCACAATTTTGGGTATAATTTTGGGTAAATCGATCTAAGGGTTTCCGTCCTCCACTTAGAATTTAAGATCCATCATTCGAATGAGTTCTTCTTCCGGTTAGCGGCTCATAACTAAAATCTTGTACTGTCACGATGATCGTAACTCAATATATGGCGCGAAATTATCCATAATGCCAATTTAATTCGATAAAAAGAATTCTATTTTCTATTATATTCTATTTTTTTTTTTTCAAAATTCGTTAAATTTGGTTATAATTGGTCTATTTGAAACAAATAAGTAAGCCTTATACTTCAATTTAATAATATTTATTTCAATCAAGTTTCCTTACAATTTTATACGAGGGCGATCTGATAAGTAATCGGTTCTACCAAAAATAATGCTTGTGCTAATTTTGGATTAGTGTTTCCTAGCAGTGGTTTCTGTACAATTTATAGATTTAACTTCTGCCAACAAATTGTATGAAATCAAATACAACACTTTATTAAGTTTTTAGGCCGGAGCTCCGAGAGAGGTGACGACTCCAGAAATACTCGATAATTGCACAATCGCCGCATAAAGATGCAATATATTTCTAAGCATATATATGGATAATCAGGGCGCCTCAGTGGACTAGTGCATAGCGCACTGTCCCGACAAAGAAGAGGTGTGAGTTCAAGTCCCGCATATATCGATAGGCATGACCCTTCTAGAAAAACTAGGTTGTGGCGTAGGATTTGAAATCCAACCACGTAAAAAAAAGTTCTGCAGTGAAGAAAGCGAAAATAATGGAAAATAGTGCTTCAGGCTTTGAACCGTTAGGGTTGTTATGGCCATATAATAATAATAATAGTAAATACCAGAAACTTTAAGAACTTGATATCGGTTCAGTCTCAAGAATATATAGAAAATATATACACAGTGTATGCTTGTGTGCGCAATTTTTGGCAAATTTCTAGCACCTTGAGTCTGGTCTAATTTGTATTATCGCTTGACATGAGCACAACAACAACAACAACAACAATAAGACCAACTGACAACATGAACAAGGCAACTTAACCAACTTAACCCCATTTAACACCCGCAATACACCAGACCAGAGCACACCACACCACCCTGTGGCACCCCTAGCCGGAGAGGGGTTGCTTGTTATCACCTTTCAATAATAAAATGCACATGACCAATTGGTGGTAACTGCTGGCAATTTCTTGCTGTCCGAAAGCTGGTCGGTCGGTGGGTCGGTCAAGCTGTTGGCCAAGTCAACTGGTTAGTTGGCCTGGCCCAAACGAGCGCTAGAAAAATGACTTCAATTAACTCGACGGTTGACCAGTGACTAACCAAAATGATTGGCAGCTCCGACTGTTACCAGGACACGCACAAGCGTTACGAGGAGGGGTTGTGGAGGGGTGCCTTTTTTGTTGATCGCTTCAAGGGTTGACACACACACACACACACACACACACTCAGAAGGGGGGCGCCATCTAGCGGCCACGTAGGGAACTAGGCTACGCTAAATACCCTACACCCTGTACCGGGTGTGTGTGCGAGTGTGGCTTATCGATTCGCATAAATTAATTTTCATTTAAAACGAATACGAAATGCGAATACAACGAATAAAGTCAACGACGGCTGAGCGGTATTTTTTTTTATAATACCAACAACAACAAATACTAACGATAATGGGCAGGTACATAACTACACACACACACACACCCAACACACATATTGTGTTTGCATATAGCGCCAATATATGACGAAAGCACCTTTAACTATGCCCCTCCCCGCTCATCAGCCAACCCCTCTTCCTCAAGCCGCGTCGCCCATTGCATGTGAAAACCCATTCGTTACCTTTGTTAAAAAGGCCAAATTTTGTGGCGACGGGCAGCGACAACAACAACAACAACGCAGCACAGTGGGCCAAAACACACAAAAAATGTGTATAACAAATAAAAAATTGTTTATCAATTATTATTATGATGCCATCTCTTACGATGTGCCCGTATTCTTGTAGGAGCATCTAGACATGGTTCGAACCGGGGAAGCTCCCTCCGCACCGATGAAGTTATCTCATTGTTATTATTATATGGCTATAGCTACCCCATTGGGTCAAAGTTTGATGCAGTATTTGTCATTATTTCTGCTTCCTTCAGTGAAGATCTTACGCGGGTGGATTTCAAGTCCTACGCCACAACTTAGTTTTTCTAGGAGAGTCATGCCTATATCGACATGAGCGGGACTCGAACTCACACATCTTGTTTGGCGCCCAAGCTAATCGTCCTTGGTTTTTTATACCCTTGATAATCTCATTTGAAAACTGTACCCCATAAAGTATATATTCTTGATCAGCATCAATAACCGAGTCAATGTAGTCGTGTCCGTTTGTCAATCCGTCCATTCGCTAGTCCGTCTGTCTGTGTGAACGCGTTGATTTTCAAGATTATAAGATGAGTATTTGATAATACGACGTCCCCTTCGCAAGCTAATCGATAAAAACGTTAACTTTGGCATTAAGGAAGCTGTTGATACCAAATTTGGTATATATTGGGTTATGAATAGAAACTGTGGAAATAGAATTCACAAAATTTTAATACACCACTCCATATTCCCGGAAAGTAACAAAATGTGTCTAGCAGCAACAGTTTTTATGCAAGAATTATGCAATTTTGTATGTAGGTGTCCATAGACCAAGTGGCTTTTAATATTTGTTTCCTCCTAATTTGGGCTCCCCAATCGTAATTTGGGCTCCCCAATTTTGCAATATTTATCATAATGATGTGAATTTAGAAGTAAGCTAAATTTCGAAAGCAAAGTATTGAATTGAAAAAATGTACCAGTTCATGGACATTTACAATGAACTTCTTGGTTATCACGTCGATGAGACGGTCTTTATTGTGAAGAGCCTCTATAACACGCTTCGAGCTTTTTTATATCTTCGTAAGATTTTTCACTCAAAATACTCGTAAAGAATAACACACCCCTTTTTTTCAAAAAAAGTCTGCAATAAGTTAGCTATATAACTATGGTATGATAGCTTTTAATCGATAGTATTATGTGATGATAAAGGTAAACTATCCAAAGAGGTGCATCTTTTCTTTAAACTAAAGAACTTTATATATGAGAGTATCTGGTTATATTCAACTGTTTGCATATCTGTCCATCTGCCAAACTATATGTCCGTCTGTGTGTCAGTCCATCATTTTGTCCGAACTTTTTAGCTCATGAACAACATTAGGTGCTATATCTTATATTATTATTAGCCATATAAGGCCATAACAATACTACGGGATCAAAGCATGAAGCACCTTTTTTCCTGCTTCCTTAACTGAAGATCTTTACTTACGCGAGTGGATTTCAAATCCTACAACCTAGTTTTCTCTAGGAGCGGCTTGCCTATCGACATGAGCGGGACTCGAACTCGCACTTCTTGTTTGGCGGGACATTTCGCTATCCATTGGTCCACCGATGCCCCTATATCTAAACATATATAAAATATGAAATACCCTTTTTAGCCAATCTTTTTTGACAATTAATCGTCGAACTTGTTTCACTGTGCGACACTGGTTAGCGGCATGTGAAACGCATACAATTCATATGCAAAAGCTACACAGACACTCATGGGGCATATGTACACATGTGTAACATATATGTATATACATATATATATATAATATGCATATGTATATATTACTTTGTATATGGTATAAACTTGACTAAAAGGACTCGAGGGAGATATTAATCTAGTTTTTTTTTCGCTTTTTGTTTTGTTTCTTTCGTTTTTGGTATGCGCCAGTAAACAGCTAAAACCCAAGCCAAATGCCAAGCCAAAGCCAAAGCCAAAGCCAAAGCCAAAGCCAAAGCCAAAAACGTTTCATTCGGTTCGTTCATTATTATTACCAACTATTCGCGGTTGTTGTTGTTGCTTTAACCTGATACCGAAACCGAAAACTGAACGGAACCCCCAAAACTCACACATATTGTATACATATATACATATATATTTGAGCAAGGAGCCAGCCGTCGTCATTTTCCATGAGTTTTCAGCTGCTTTTCATTTTCCCGGCACGGCTTTTCTCAGTTTGGCCTTTTGTTTTGCTCGCTCTTCACCTTTATTGTTAACATGCAATTCATTTATTAATAATATTCACATGTCAGTGGTGCATGGAGTGCATGGCACCCCACCAGCCCTATCAAGCCACCCAACCCACTTAACCCACAACTGGACACAGCCCTCTTCTAACTGAAACCCGAAATGGGCTCCTGGCTTGGCCAACGACTTGGCTAATGTCATGGGTTAATCTCAAACACCTCAGAATGGTTCGATATTTTGTAAGATATACTTGAAAGATTTATAAAATTTCCTTAGACTGTTCTTTCATCTAGCTAATCATACCATATTTCAAAACAAATTATTTCAATCTTGGGTTTAGTTCACCAAGCTTTGCCTCAGATAAGCTATAATATATTGATGCAAAAAATTGATAACGTTTTTGATTGAATTGCTATAGATTATTATTATTCTTATATGGCCATAACAACCCTATTGGTTCACAGCTTGAAGCACTATTTATCATTAGTACTACTTCTTTTACTGAAGAACTCATTTTTCTGTGAGTGGATTTCAAATCCTACGCCATAACCTAGTTTTTCTAGGAGGATTATGTCGATTTACATGAGCGGGACTCGAGAATTCGCACCTCTTGTTTGGCGGGACAGTGCCCTATCCACTAGTCCACTGAGGCCCCGAATCGCTATAGATTGCTTATTATTATTATTTTATTATATGGCCATAATAAAAGCCGGAAGCATTTGATCTCCGTCACTGAACTATTTTTCAAATCCTAAGCCACAACCTAGTTTTTCTAGGAGGGTCATACAATCGATATGAGTGGGACTCGAACCCTCAACTTTTCTTTCAGGCAAAAAAGAGTGCGCTATGCACTGGTCTACCGAAGCCCTGTTATAGTAGATTGTTTGACTGAATCTTCAGCAGAGTTGGATGACTCATTTATGACAGTCGGAAGCATGAAAAAGTTGTAAGATGTGTGTAGGATCCCTGGTCCCATATGAAAAATGGGTAAAGTGTACAATAGTTTTGTTGAAAAGTATGTAACTGACGGAAGAAAGCGTGGTAGATCCCAAAAAGTGTATATTCTTAATCAGTATTAATAGCCGAGTCGGTAAAGCCTTGGGCGTCTGTTTAAACTCGTCGATTTTTGAGACTATAAGAGCTAAAAGAGCTTCAAATTTGGTAGAAAGATCCTACCATACCATACACAGGTTAAGTTCTGACCATTTCATGATACCACACCATCTTCGCCTGATAAGCGATAAATACTTTCGAAAAAACTGCCATAACTTTTGCATTTTTAGAGCTATCGGCACCAAATTTATTATATAGGGTTATGAGTATAGGCTGCAGATTTTTCAAGATTTTGATATACCTTTTCATTTTCCTGGAAAGTGACGAAAGATGTATTTTAGCCATTGATTTTGAAAATTGAAACAGTAATTACAATTTTAAGAAAATTCCTATATAACTTTTCCAACTGAAAGAAAGATCAGATACGATAAACCTTTGTGCCTCTATAACGTATTGCTTCACAAAATACAAAGTGAAATTTTGTAAGCCCTCAAATAGGCATAGTTACAACAACTTTCTGAACTGCAAACTGTAAATTTTGGTAACAAAAACTTAAGAACTGTAGTAAAAGATCATAATTTCTATGTATTTAATTAACTTTAGTCATTATTTAAGCCATTGAAAACTTGTTTAGGTTCGAGTATTATGTGTCTTTAAAGGGATGTGGGTTTTGTATATATTTATATATATATACATATAAGGTTGGATGTGCTTTCTTGGTCTGGTCTGGTCTGGTGTGGTCTCTGGCAGTGTGTGAACAAATATCATAAGTATTATATTTTGTAATAAACGTGTACACAGGTTTAATTAACTTCACACGTTATATATGCAATGGCCCCAAAAAAAAGAGTAGGAAAAAACTCAGACCCTATGCCCCCCACAGCCCCGAACAGCCCCGAACATCCCCGAACCGCCCGGAGAGTATTTAAAAAATTACTTAATTGTTGTCATAAACTGTCGACGACGGCGACAAACTTGAAGTTAAAGTGGCTAAACGCACTTGGTACAGTCTCTCCGAGAAGTATGGGAACGCACCGCTGTTATATGGCCATAACAACCCTATCGGGCCAAAGCCTGAAGCACAAGTTTACTTTATTTCAGCTTCCTTCATTGAAGTTTTTTGTTTTTCCTGGATTGATTTCAAATCCTACGCCACAACCTAGTCTCTCTAGGGTCATACCTGTCGATATGAGTTGGAATCGAACCCAAACCTCTGTTTGGCGGCACAGTACTCACCACCGAGGCCCCACGAACAGCTATAGCTCAATAAAGAGTAAATCATAGAATTATAAGTCTGGGACTTATTAGAAGTTGACCAAAAGTGGCTTTCATCAAGGAACTTTGTAAAGATTTTTTCGGATTGGAATTAGAATTTTTCAAGGACAACATCTTTCTATACAAAGTCTTGTGTGTGCTACACAGGCTTAAATTTGTAATACTAAACTTTTTAGATTTGTTTGTTTAATACCATTTTTACAGTTTCTTGAATTTTGGCTGAAAACATTAGATGGTTATTTTCATGAATATCCACCTATTTTTCCCGTGCGACATCTCAGTTTTTCGCAAGTATCTTCACAAAAAAAAAACAAATGTATTATATAAAAATTAATCATTTTCGCAAATTGTAAAGATACTTAATTGCTTTGTAATTTTTTAGATATTTTAATTTTTCCAGATATTTGTCAACATTTCGCACGTGACAAAAAGGTTGACATTTCCCATATCCTGTTTTGATTTAAAGTAGATATTTTTCATTTATATACCATATACTCCAAGGAGCTTGGGGCATCTACAAAAAAGTCTTTCAACGAACTTTTCTGGTATTTGTTTCGGTAATCCGTTGTTATTGTCAGTCGTTCTGTTGATTAGACAGATATAACTTATAACTCTATTGGGGAGGACATTGTGCGTCCATTATATATAGCATGAAGGTGGGATATTTTCTGGTTTATTAGACCATGAAGGTATTGAAATTGGGGGAATTTTAAGAAAAAGTGAGGAAAAACATGTCATGACTGGGTTTCGAGCCCACGACCTCTTGTTTGGAAGCATAATGCGCTGTACACAGTTTCTTACAGGTTTTACCTAGGGAAAAAAACAATGTATTTTGTATTCAAACACCTGAAATTTTCAGTTAAGCGTGAATGTGTACCACAATAGAGCCTAAGCTTGCAGCAGGCATAGAGAATACATGTGCAGTGGTCCTGTGGCACCTCCTTGAAGATAACATTCAAAACGATTCAAGCTAAATCTCATCTGTCAAACCATAACCATGAGAGTTGAGTTCTTTCTTCTACCACTTTTTCCCAACCAACAGTTTTAAATTTCTGAAAATAATTTAATGAAATTAAACGTTTCTTCAAATACTACAAATATGCCCAAATTTTCTTATAAAATAATATCATTTATCTTAAATATTATATTTAAATGACTTAAAAGTTTGAAAGTAGTGGCCACGGTGGACCAGTGCACAGTGTACGGCTCCGCCAAACAAGTGGTCGTGGGTTCGAATCCCCGGCAGGAAGGTTCATGTGTACAATACATATATCAAGTTCTGAGATTTCGAGGATACCACGCTCCCTTAGCACGATAATCGATAACTTCATTTTTCAAAAAAAAAAGGCATAACTATTGCATTTATAAAGCTATTGGAACCAAATATGGTATATGGTATATGAATGCAAAGTGCTGAATACCATTTCCCAAAAGTTTGATACACACCTCCATTGTCGCGGAAAGTGACGAAATTTGTATAACAGCCACAAATTGTATGCAAGAGTCGGGAAATTTGGTATCTGGGTGCCCAAAGTTACTATCCAGAAAGTGGCTTCCAAATTTTTTTTCCATCCTAAAATGATCCCCCTTAAATTGAATAAGTGCTCCTAATTTCTACAATAGTTATCATAATATATCCAACTCCACAATCTATATCCATCACTATGTCATAAGCCAATTCTGAATGAATTTCAGAATGATCAGATCATAAACACTGAAGTTATCAGGGCTGGAAGTTGCTGAAAACGGGCTATTTAGCAATTCTGACTGTGTTGCACAGTTGGGATCAGGGTATCTTGTAGTCAAGCTTATTCGACTAGAGCTTTCTTACTTGTTTATAAGTTCATAATTTGTACCCCGTAAAAAGACCATATACTTTTCGCGCAGACTGTGACTGTTCAACTTGTATGTTGAGGTCCGAGTACACAAATCTCAGGCGCACGGAGAAAGAAAAACAAAAACAAAAACAACAAAAAGATGACAATAAAATGAAGAAGCAACAACAACAACAGCAAAATACTAAAGTTGACAGCTAACAAAACAGTAATCATAATAATAACTGAAAACTGGTTGTTAATAATAATATTTTATTATTATTGCATTACTTGGTAATGATTAATTTGAAATCTCGCTTCAATTTCACACACAAGCAGCCAGCGTGCGAGAGGGACAACTGCAGGAGAGGAAAGAGATGGACAACATAATGTGCATACAATTTGTTAGTGGAAATTTTGAAAAAAAAAAATATATGAGAAATTTTTTTGGTGGAATTCCAAAAATGTTTTTACTCAATTATTTCGCCCTTTAAACATTAACATTAACATTTTTATTTTCTTTTTAATAGTTAAGATTGCAATATTTAGACAAAAATACCAACGAATGTTATCGGACATTTTATCGATAACAGCTTAATGAAACTTTAACTGATACCATCTATGGATATTATATAAATGTTGAATAAAAATATATCCAGTCATATGATTATTATTATATGGGTATACAACCCCATCGGGTCAAAGCATGAATCACTTTTTTCCCTTTATCTCTGGTTCCTTCATTAAAGAACTTTTTTTACTTGGGGGATTTGAAATCCTATGCCACAACCTAGTTTTTCTAGGAGGATCATGCCTATCGACATGAGCGGGACTCGTACCCACACCTCTTGTTTGGCGGCACAGTACGCTATCCACTGGTCCACTGAGGCCCTACGAGTCATATGATATATTATATTATTTTCATATTATGTGAGTAGTGTTTGAGAGCTATAAAATTTGAAAAGATGCGCAGTTAGTTTAAGGAAATTTACCAAATTGAAGTCAATTACGTATTGAAAAAAGTACTTTCAGATCTCGGATTATGCTAACTGCGACATTTGACTGAAATGTTTGCTTCGAGTCGAGATAAATTTGGAATAAATAAAAGTGTCCCAAGCAACAGGGAGATCTTGAGTTGATCTAGAAAGTACTTCTTATTGAAAATATGTACTATGAAGAAGGGAAGACAATGTTTACTAGACATATAAAGAACCTCAAAAGCTTAGTATATTCCAATATGATAATGATATTTAATGACATATTATCCTTAGTAGATAGTCATCTGCTTATATTTTGCATGCTTTTCAAGCCATTGTTTGATACACCTTCTAGTTTCCTTCTTTTCTATCGATCCACCAAATTTCTAAAGAATTTACTACTAAATCATATATCCAAAGGATGCTAGCACAAATCCATTCTTAAGTAATATATCAACTTTAGTTGCTTGGGGTAAAAAGTTCCCCAATTGTCATTGATTAACTTCGGAAAAGAAAATCAATTAATAATCAATTTCATGCTGAAAGTTCGAATAGTTTCATTTAATTAAGTTCCTAACTAGATCAAACTAAAGAAGTTCGCTCATTTTAGACTATGATTGCCTATTTTGAGGTCTACAAAGTATACCTTAAAGAACTTAATATTTTTATTTTATTCTAAAACTAAGTAACTAAATAACTAATAACTAAATCAATAGGTTGCTCTTTCGTTGCCAGGTTGATAGATAAAAAAGCTAAATATATCTAAAGATATATTTGAAGTAATCTTTGATATAGATGGAAGCTTACTTAGCTAAAATAGCTTGAGATATCGTTGAGGGAAGAAGAAGTATCTGTCTTTGATAGATATTGAAATCACCTTGTTGAAAAGCTAAAAAACTAAAGATAGGAAAACGTGTTTACCTTGTTTAGTTATCATAGGCTAATTGTATGGTTTTTGGGCTAAGCATATTATGCCTCAGTTGCTACTTATGGAGCATGATGAAAGTCAAATAATCATCAAAATGATCTGAGATAACTACGCTTATCATTAAAAAGAAAAAAATATACAATAGATAAGATTTTGATGATTTACGTCATGTCGAAAAATGGTATCTTTTTATGAGTTTTCCTGCTGTAATTCACTTTAGTTATGCTTCATTAGAGCTTAGCTACTCTCTATAGATCATCGGATAATGCCAAGTGCTGTCGGGGGTCTCGAACAGGAAATTTCCTTGTAATTTCAATTAGTTTGCTGTAAGTATGCGGGATTCGTGCTTAGTTTTTCTCCGTAAAAGTCGAACTGTCGATTGAATTTTCGAAGGAGGGTGTGCTGGGTTGTTGGCAGGGGGGGAGGGTGGTTAGGGGGCAGTTAAATATAATATTTTTGAATTGCATCATAAATTCAATTCAAATAAAATGCTGAATTCACATTCACTTACTCATCACGGGCGAACCGAATCGTGCTCGTCGGACTCTGATCTTAATTGAAATTTTGTGATCTTGCCTTTCGAAAATCATCGTATGTATTCCGTATTCGAGACGATATTCTGTTTGCGCTACGTTCTGTGTTTGTTTTGCGTTTTAATCAGGAAGTTTTTAATTGCGTCGTATATTTCAACTGGCAGCTAACCATATCATCAGGCATGATGATGTCTCCCGCCATACCCCCCATAAGCCGCATACGGCACTACGAGAGACCCCGTGTTCCAGCCCCTTCTTAATGGCCAAACCCGAAAGTCGAAGCCAACCCATCATACTACCGCTTCACTCCGCCCCCTGCGTGTGGCGTCATTTAATTGAATTATTTCGAACGACTATAATAATAACGACAACAACAACAACAACAACAACAACAACGACGACAATGGATCCAAAAAAAAAAAAAATGAAAAAAAAAAGTCGTCAAGAAATCAAAAGATTTTTTTGCTCGGTGTTTGCTTTTTTTCTCGTTATTTCGTCGTGTATATAATTAATTTTTAATTTGACTCGCAGAAATTGGATAATAAAAATTGTAAATTGTAGCAACATCCAAAACCCCCCGACTCATAGCGCCCATAGACCCGCCCACCGCCCAACTCCCCGCCCCCTTCAGCATGGTCAGCCACAAGGCAAAGAAAGCAACCTCAAAAAAAGAAGAAAACAAAATAGAGTGCTGCAGTCGAGAGTGCTCGACTGCGGGTATACCCTGATCCCAGTCGAGGAATACCATTATACCATTACACAGCGTGAGCTTAAGTCGGGACCAAATCAGGATGAAAAAAATTTTGGATGTCATTTTCTGCGTGGTGTCTATTGGCTCATGACTAGCATAAAAATTGTGGCTGCAGAATAAATTTCGTCACTTTCCGGGAAAATGGAGGGTGTATCAAAATTTTGAGAAATTCCACTCAGCAGTTTCTAATCATGACCCTATTTACTGCATTTGGTGTTGATTGCTCTAAAAATGCCAAAGTTATGCCCAATTTATCGAAAAAAGTTTTTATCGAATATCGGGCGAATGGGACGGGGCATCCAAAATTTAAATTCTAAAGCTTTTGTAGTTTCCGAGGTCGTCATATAGACGGTCAGACGGACGGTCAGACGGACGGACGGACGAACGGACAGACGTAAATGGCTAAATCGACTCGGCTATTGATGCTGATCAAGAATATATATACTTTATGGGGTCGGCCACGCCTCCTTCAGCCTGTTACATACATTTCAAAAAAACTATTATACCCTTCTTACCATTTTTCAAATGGAGTCAGGGTATAAAAAGAAGAAAATAATAATAATAATAATAAAAGAGAAAAGTCAGCGTAGTATAGAAGTGTGGGAGAGCGAGGGAGAGTGAGGTTAAGGAAAAACAGTTGCCGTCTTTGTTTGATCTCCCTTTTTTGCACCCTTTTGTTCTGCATTGTTGCCCTTTCACTCGCACACCCTGTGTGCATCTCTTTCGCGCACTGTTCAATGTTTGATTTTCATTTTTTCTCTCGCCGTTTCGATTTACTCTTTTCCTTTTGTTGTTGCTTTGAATTATTAAGCAAAAGTTAAGGAAAAGTAAATAACCTTTCATTTGTATACCCTGTAATCGCATTGAAAACGGGTTAAGTGGAAAATGTAAGCATGAGATACATTTGAAATAGTTTAATTAGACTGATTAGCATGTAAAGCATAATGTTAATTTGTTCTTTGTTGGGAAAATCCCTCGAAATAATGTATCTATAAGCATAAGTATAAGTCTATCCTATTGAAGATCCTTTAAGAAATAATGTATCTCTAAGATACAAATAAATTTGGTCCCACAATTTGATGTTTTATCTACAAATGTATTTAAAGATATATCTATGGGTGATCGCAATCTTTAAGATGCGAACAAATATTTTATGCTAACATATCTAGAAGATACTTTTAAAAGATTTTGTTGAAATTTTTCTACAGAATGTTCCATTAAGGGGCCTCGAAAGGGTCTGTGAATTGCGCACTGTCGCGCCAAACAAGAAGTGTGAATTCGATTCACACTCATATTGATAGACATTAGATATGAAATCCACCCACGTAAAAAGTTTTTCAGTAAAGGAAGTAGAATTAAAGACAAATACTGCTTTAGACTGTGACCCAATAGGGTTCGTTCCATGAAGACGTGTGTTACGTTAATTTGAAAGCAAACGGTTCGGAATTTTTAAAACGTGAATATCCCGCAGATATCTTACTGTTCCCGTCATATTTTGAGGACATTTTGCAGTATAGCCTCTAGATTTGCCCGAATAAACAATATAATTCAGCGTTTCTAGATTGAAAACTTCTTTGCATCATTCACGGACGCTAAGTCCTTTTCATAATCCCACATAAAACTTTTTTATGGAATAATATAATCATTGCAAGCCCAGTTTTGATCAACGGATCTTTTCGTGCTCACCTTTGACTTTAAGATTCAAAAGTCGATGATTGCAATGCGTCTTTCCTATAGCTATCCGTAAATATCCGTATAGTGTCATAAATACCTTCCGCAGATCAAGTTTATGGGGGCCTCGGTGGTTCAGTGGATAACGCACTGTCCTGCCAAACAAGAGGTGCGAGTTCGAGTCCAGGTCATGCCTTTCGGCATGATCCTCCTAGAAAAACTCGGTTGTGGCGTAGGATTTGAAATCCATCCACGTAAAAAGAGTTCTTCAGTGAAGGAAGCCAGAAATAAAGGAAAATAGGGCTTCAGGTTATGACCCGAAAGGGTTGTTATGGCCATATAATAATAGATCAAGAATTTATATTGAATACCTTTCTATTCTCAGATGTAGTTCTATGTAGCATATGACATAAATTTTTGATCGTGCTTATTTTACCCCATAAATCGAAAACATTCGCTAACAGGTGAAAATTTATTTTGATACTATTGCCTCGGTGGTGCTATTAAGTCGTGGGCTCGAGTCTCACTCATGAGCATGGCCTGACCTTACTAGCTTTTGAATTTAATTCTAAATTACAAATAATAATAACAATAACAGAGTATCTTACAATCGAGTTGGAGCTTTTCCAATGTTTTTCAGCCATTACCATTTGGTGCATTGCATGACACTCTCTTTACGTGGTATCTGGTAGTCGTGTCTAGCTACTTTTATTTAATTTTCTAAACATTGCAAAGCCCATGTAACACCAGTATTGGGCCAACGCCAGCTGCTGCTGTCCACTACCCAAAAATTATTATAATTTCCTTCTTCTATACAGTTTGGCACGATTTGTTAAGAATATATGCTATATACCCTAGCTTTAGCAATTATAATAACACACTCTAGAACACAATTTGTTTAAAAGATTTTTAAGCTTTCTCTCAAACTCTCGCAATTCAAATTCTTTTCGCAGTTGTCTTCCCAAAAGTTGGGAAAGTGAATTCATTATTCGACTTGCTGCAATCTATTTGGGTTTATCCCTTTGACTCAGCTGGGTAATCGCCTTCGATACGCCACGGTTTCGACTTTGGCTTCAACTTCGACGGAAACGGAAACGTAGCCAAAATGTGACGCCCTGCAGCCGTCGCCGTCGACATTGCCACCTCTGGCCCATTCCGGGAAGCAGTCCTCAATGAGCTGTTGTTATTTTTCTGGTGTAACAATAAAATTTTTGTATCCTTTTCGGTTTTTTTTTTTCATTCTTTGCTTTTTGCTGCTGCAACATGCCGCCCAAACGCTTTCAGCACCCTATCCCCAGTTCCAGTTCCAGTCCCAGTCCCAGTTTCAGCCCCATTCCGGACCTTCAAGGCGTCTCTGGCTGTTGTTAAGAACTGCGGCCGCAGCCAAAACACCGTCAACCATTTACTCAATCTTTTTTTTTTTTTTTTGTATTTTCATAAACTTTCAATAATTTTTTGCTTTTGCCCATTGGCCGTGGCTGTGGCACGCTACACGGCATAAGGCAGGGTCTTTGAGTTCCCTTGAAGCCTTTGGAGAGCCCGGCAGGACTTTAGCCGAGTCGTCCATATCCTTCGATTTGCTGTAAACTTGTCTAAGATTTTGTTACTCATGTCTCGCATTTTTTTCCTTATTAATTTTTTGGTGCAATTTTTCGCCCCCCTTTGTTGTAGCCGGGTTTCTTTTCTTTCCTTTCCTTTGCTTTTTTTTTTAGCTTTTTCCGCCCAAACCAGCGGTTTTTGTTGTTGTTTATAGCCAAAAGCTGCCTGCAGCTTATCGTAATTCATTTGGCGTTGTTTTCTTAACTTGTTTTCAGTTTTTTTCCACAGTTCTTGCAACAGTTTTTGGTTTCTTTGCATAACTTGCAAGACGGTCGGGCATTAATTTCTCTATTGAATCCTTTTATAGACCTTATCCTGGCACTCGCTGCTCCCCACACAGCTGGTTCTATCGAATTTTTACTTATTTTACTTCTGTCTGGGGCACCCCTAGCCCCGCCCTACAATACAAGTGCCCCACAGGCTTTGTGTGTGGACAGCCGGGTTGGTATGGGGGTATCTGGGTATGGATAGGGTATCAGGTATGGGGTATCGGGTATGGGAGGTCTCTGTATTGCGTGTTGGCATCTGTTTTTGTTTTTTAGTTTTTATTTTTGTTACTTTTTTCCCGTTATTGGGGCTCCTCTTAAATTGTCAGTTAAGCTACGATTATTATAGGAAATACAATACAAGTTCGTTTTTTCGTTCCCAGACAAGCACCACATTAACAACAACAACAACAACAACAACAACCGGGGGAAAATGGTCAAAGGTAATTACCGTCTCTTTGGCACTTTCCCTAGCCCTCCGATTGAACAGATCGGAGTTCCGTAGACTATCAAAAATACCTACGGAAGTTGACATTAAACAGAGTCAAAAGCCCAAACAATACTTGAAACAACAAAAAAATAAAATAAATAAAATTAAATAAAGTGAGAAAATAAGTAGGAAAAGACAACAACAACAAACATAACAAGCTTTGGAGAAAAATAATAGAAAAGACATTCACCGCACAGATCAGAGGTGTCGTCTCGGTAGTGCTTTGGACTCTTGCAACGAATCGGTTTTGAATTTGAACCGGTAGAAGAAATCAAAACTGAGTCGCAACATATGATACCAATTCATCTGTCTGTATAAGATCAGTTCTATCAGTTTTCGGATCTCTATCTGTATAAGATCAGTCTATCAGTTCTATCAGTTTTCGCTAATCTATCTGATAAAAAGTCAAAGATTTTTTAGCGCTTGTTTTTTGGAATACTTAAGAAAAGATCCTGTCAAATTATGGAATAGAACATCTTAATCTTTTAAGAGTTTTGCCTAGTTATTTGATTTATAGGGGGTATCTTAGGATAGTTTTTGAAAGTGGTTAATCCAATGATAATTATATGTTTGGTTGCAAATATATATTGCAAATAAATATTGCAAATAATTGGTTATCGAAAAATAATTTAATCGGAAACATCAGCAAGTCATTTCGATGACTTTGAGCTTGAGAAGAGATGTCGACTTCTTCGGCGTGATGAATCCAGGAGCATTATCGATCCCGGATCGATTTTTTCGCTCGGACTCCCAATTCAATTGCTTCTTGTTGGTAGACCCGATTCTAGTGAAATTCTGTCGATCGGTTGATATTAAAAAAAAATCCTTATAAAATTTGGAGGAGCGATCATACTAGAGAGTCTTTAGTGTCTGCGATTTCATCCAATAGCTTTAAATATATGGGAAATTTGGACAATCGATTGTTTCCTGTGGGTAGACCCATATTAGATTAGAGATGGGCATGCACCTTAGAATTGCTAAGGATAGCAGGATCTGAGCAGGATATTCATAGACCTCGTCATGGCCCACAGCAAGCAAGTGATTGGAACTGCCTCCTCCAGAAACTTATACACTTTATCCATCTTTGTCTATTATTTTGGAAGAAATAGCTTGGTTTGTCTATGTTTTTACTTCCTCACAAAATTTAGAAAATAGAGTTAGAAGTTAGACATAGATGTTACAGAGTATCCTCTACAAACATGGGCCAGGTAGATATCGAGAGTTATTATCAGGGCAACTTTTAGTTATAAAGCAGCTATATATATGATAAAATTTAATATATAATTTCGAGTATTATACCAACTTAATAGTTTTAGTGCCAACAGATTATCAAAAATTTCTATTTTTGTAGCCTCTTCCCGCCGCACGACTTGATATGCCCGGATCCATTTCATTTCTCAGACCTCTGACATATCTTTTTCTTTTTGCTTGTTTGTTTTGGCTTTAATTGCGGTAAAAATGGAGCAATGATGGGCAACATTGGACTTGAGACTTTGACTTTGTGTCTTCGTCTTGAGTCTTGAGTCGTCTTTCGGAAGTTGGCGTTTTTACCTAGTATTATGTACTATTTATTATCGTTGTTATTATTATTTTAGTTGTTGTCGTCGCTGAGACGAGTCGAGCGGCTTTAAATAAACAGAAAGTTGCACGCTTTAACGGCAAGAGAACTATTGTGGACGGACGGGGGGCCATGGGTAAGGGGCAGGAGTGGTCTTTGAGCCACCTTTCTACGCAACCACATCCGGAGTTGTTAGACATACGCTCCCACACGTGAAAAATACTCTGACTCTGACTCTGACCGAAACTCGGAGAGCGCGAGAAAGTTCAGTAGGTCAGTTGAGTACGAAAATTTGATGGGGTGTATCGGGGGGCTAAGTCCCTGTTCTGGGATTGTCAAAGTAAGCGAGAGCAGAAGAAGTAGAAGTCAAGTCAAGTTGTGGCAACATTCACTTTGCATTTTACAGTTGGCCAGGCTATCCTTTATTATTATTATTATATGGATATAACAACTCTATCGGGTCAAAGCCGGAAGCACTATTTTCCTTTATTTCTGCTTCCTTCATTGAACAACCTTCAACCTTCCAACAACAACATTCCTACGCCACAACCTAGTTTTTCTGGGAGGGTCATGCCTATATCGACATGAGCGGGACTCGAACTCGCACCTCTTGTTTGGTGGGCCAGTGCGCTATACACTGGTACACCGAGGCCTTCATATATGGCCATAACAAGCCCATTGGTTAAAAGCCTGAAGCACTATTTGTCTTTTTTTTGCTTCCTTCACTGAAGATCTATTTTTTACGTGGGTGGATTTCAAGTCCTACGCCACAACCTAGTTTTTTCAAGGAGTGTCATGCCTATTGACATAAGCTGGACTCAAACTCGCACCTCTTGTTTGGCGGGCTAGCGCGCTATACACTGGTATACCGAGGCCCCAATGCTGTGGGTCCTGTATATTGTGTCAGAGAATTTTTGTAAGAATTCTGAAATTTTTTGACTTCAATTTTCTGACTTCAATTTGTATGGGATCAAGTCCTGTGATTCCCAAAGGCGTCGTTTTTGGGCTTCTTTATTAAAAATCGCATGTCGTCGATTTTGACACACGCCTGTCAGTCGCTGGAAATTACATTTTTCTCCAGGTTCTGGTTCTGGTTCTGACGCCCCGCTTGGGGGCTGTATTAGTCGTATTACTAATCATAATACAGCAGTATTTTTTTTCGATTCGCGTTACTTGCATAATAGTTTCTGTTTCATTTATCGCCCCATTTTTTTTTTGGGATTGTTTTCTTTTTTTTCCAGAGACGTGAGAAGTGAGAGGGTCGCGCTTGCTGCCCACCGGAAGCAGAGGGTGCAGGTTGCCGGCTGTGCAGGGGGGGCTGAGGCGGTGTCTATGACTTGGTCTTAAGTCCATCAATCATCAGTCACATTTAGAGCAGTGCAGCCGAGTTGCTGCCAGCGTCGCGCACTCAACGTAACATTCAAATCAATCAAAAACGACGACGACGACGACGACGACGGTAGGACTTCTAGGACTTCTAACAGTTAAAACGAATTGGCAGGACAACCCAAGCGTTGGGCATGCCCCATGTCATTTATGCAAAACAAAGAAACCAAAAACAAAAAAACAGAAAAGAAATAAATATCCAAAAAAAAAAAAAAAAAACGTATAAATAATATTTCATCGAATATGTGAAAATAGCGAAAATGTGGTGCAGGCTGATGAAGTTGTCGCCCTTCTCCTCCCGCCGACACCATACATCAGCTGGTGCGACGAGTGGATAATACAATATGATGAATAATGTGCAGGGCCCGGCAGGCAGGGACTGCTCTACGGGTCTCTGGTACAACACAACGCTCGCCTCGGGGTAATGTTCATATGGCGTGCGCCGCGAACAGGCACGAAAACTTCTGCATATGGCAGAAACTCCACTTAATGATCAATAATACTCGGTAATTCAGAAATCTTTTTCCTTTTTCCTCCAAAAGCGCACACATATATGTGCTATATATGCATATATATATAACTATAGAGTTATATCATATTTGTATGTTGTATCAAGTGCCACATGAAGACTTCTATAAGCTGTTTATTCAGTTAAAACTATTGAATATATGTGTTAAGAGTCATGTTTCGTCCTGCAGCATTTCCAGATCTCATCTGAGTTGCCTTCCGCTGTTCTCTGTTATCTCCATCTTTCGAAGGAGCAGCTAGCTGGGTCTCGATACATTTGTATCTTTCGAGAGTTTAAGAAACTCTTTCAAGCCATCAACACATCTTACATCAAGCTACAGACTTAAGCTGATATGATATCGAGCTTGATCTAGAGCTTAATACGAGCCACCCACTTTTGATTATAAGTAGCTATATGATATACTAATTCTATTCTAGTGAAATTCGGTAGATAATAACAAATATTAACTGTGTGTGGTAGCTTAATGATATAGTGTTTCGATCCTTATAAAATTTGGAGGAGTAATACAGACTGGAGAGTCTTTAGTATTTGAAAAAAAATTGAAAAAAAGAAAAGAAAAAGAAAATGAAAATGGAATTAAAAACTAAAAATAAAGTCAATATGATGATGATTTTAGCCAATAGCTTTAAAAATATGAGAAATATGGACAAAACCACACATAGCTATCTGATAGGATTGTTCAAAAACTGAGTAACTATTTTGCATACATAAAGACAGACGGATAGACGTGCAGAGAGACAGGAAAAAGTATGATAATAGGTTATGAAGAATTATTTTTGGCTCTTCGCGTTATCTCTGTATTCTTTTTATAATATGTGTGGAATATATATGCTCTCAAAAATTAGCAAAAATTCTATAAAATATTTTAAAATTAGCTGATCAATCAAATATACAAATTTCCGATTATATAAATAAGAAGCTCGACATGTAACTACAAAAGCTTTCGATCGTCCTACGACTGCTTCACAACAAGTATAAGAAGATAAATATGTTTATAATTTGAAAACAATGCATATATTCCGATTTTGAAATTTTATGGATCAATAGATAAATGTCTCAAAATATTGGAAATCACATTTTTCATTGGGATGACTGCTATATGATATAGTGGTTTGCTTTGATAGGCTCCAGCAAGAATTTATTTGAATCACACGCCAATCTTAGGAGAAATTGGTCTAAATTCTTTAAATGGATGTTGATGTAAATAGAAAAGTTTTCTATCAGAGCTTTAAATAATCAATGCCAACATTGATATATTATTATTATTATATAGTCATAACAACCCCATCGGATCAAAGCCTGAAGCATTATTTTCCTTTATTTCTGTTTCCCTCACTGAAGATCTTTTTTTTACGTGGGTGAAACCTAGTTTTTGTAGGAGGGTCATGCCTATTGCCATAAGAGGGACTCGAACTCGCACCTCATGTTTGGCGGAACAGTGCGCTAGCCACTGGTACTCTGAGGCCCCTAACATTAATATAAATGCCAATATTTACCAGGCCCACAGGAACCAGTAAGGTCTCTAGATCTCTTTAATATTTTATGGGTTAAGATAAATCACTATGGGTAACTATCTCATTAGATTTAGTATTATCTCAGGTCTTCGACTAAATAAAAATCATATTGTAATGTTTGGTTCCAAGTTATGGTCAGCGCTATTATTAGAGAGCAACTTCCTAAAGAGCAAGTTCCCAGAACTTCCTGAAATGTAAAATGTGTGCAGATCTGTCTAAATAGTATGCTCCTTCACAGGATGCCGTCAATAAGCATTCTGTAGATCGATTGATATTGAAATATTATCAAGTGGTTTGATCCTTATAAAATTTGGAGAAGCGATCATACTAGATAGTCTTTAGTGCGTGCGATTTCATCCAATAGCTTTAAATATATGGAAATTTTGGACAATCGATTGCTTCCTGTTGGTAGAGCCATATTAGATTAGAGTCGGGCATGCACCTTAATTCTAGGGCTAGCAGGATTTGAGCCCAATTTTATATTTTTAAGCCCCGGCATGGCCGATAACAAGCAAGTGACGGGAATTGCCTCCTCCAGAAACTTATACACTTTATCAATCTTTGTGTATTATTTTGGAAGAAATAGTTTGGGTTGTCTATGTTTTTACTTCTGTAATGTTTGGTTCCAAGTTGTGGTGAGGTGCTTGAAATTATTTATTGGAGAGCAACTTCTTATAGAGCAAGTTCCCAGAACTTCCTGAAATGTAAAATGTGTGCAGATCTGTCTAAATTGTAAGCTCTTTCACAGGATGTCCTCAATGAGCATTGCGATGATCAGTGTCATCATCGTATATCGTATATCGTCATCGTGATCATTAGCACGATCATTCTCAATATATTATTATCGTGATGCTGCGCCGTGTAAGCAATAAAATTTAGTTTTATTGAAGACAGAAAACGAAAGACAGAAACGGATCCAAAAGAATTTTCGCGAGTTGTTTTGGCGTCGGGTACAACGGCGACATAAATTTAAAACCACCCACACATAAATTTTTCTAGATATTTGTGCAACAAAACAAACAACAAGAAGAAGAATGAAAAGAAGAAGAAGAAGAAGAAATAAACTGCAATAATCACAGCAACAACAACAACAACAACAACAACAAACAGCAAGTGCAACTGTCAACTATTAAATGACATTTAACATGCCTACGAGGGGGCCGAGCGCTCTGAAGGAAGGAAGGAAGGGAGGTGTTTGCCCGGGCTGGGGGGGATCGTTCGAGGGTCTGTCGTCGAGCTATGGCGGCATTAGTTTCTTAAAATATCATTTCAAATTTCAAATCAAGTCATCAGGCAACTGCATCAGATCCAGCCTAAGACATCAGCAGAGCACAGCGAACGGGGCAAATTCTCCGACTCTGATGGGGGCTGACGACAACAACATCCAATTTTCTCTCTTTTTTTGGTTTTTTTTCTACTTTTTATCAGTTGATGCTGCAGATTATATGCACAGCAAGTTGAATTTAACAACACACTGGGATATGGATATTTTCAATTATAATTTATATGCGATCATATTTGTATTTTTAGAGACATGAATTCAGTTGTGGGGCACGACAGTTCGTCACGTGGGTTTGGGAGGGGGGCGATAAAATTCTTTGCTGAAAATTTAGTTAAAGTTCGCCACAATTCAGATCTCAGTCGCTTCAGATATTAAAAGCCAGTTTGCATCATATTTTTCATATATAGCACAATCGGGAGATATCTGAAAATCAAAACCAAAGTTGATAAATATAACTTTATGACAATGATGGATTGTAACGTCTTTGGGTCATCTGAGTAGAGATTTGAAGAGTTATATTACAAGTCATTAAATGAGTCATTAAGTGCTTACGGATACGCCAAAATATGGGACTTGCTTCTATTCATAAATAAGAGACCAAGCCATCAATCGCTACCATCAAACAATTGATTTGCTTCAATCAAGCCACTTGTTATACATTTTAAAGCGTTAAAACCACTCGTCTCAAACAAAGCGTTTTGCCTCAAAGCAAGTCACTTGCTTCAAAGTAAGTTATTCGATTCAATGTAGCGAGTGATTTGGCTCAATCATATAAAATAACCCAGTCATTTCAAGCAAGTTATGGGACTCAATGAGTGAAGTGATCTGGCACAATCAAGCCACTTGCTTTAAAAATAGCAAAATCGTGCGAATGATTTGGTTTGATCAAGCAACACGTGTCAAATCAAGTTACTTGTTTCAAAGTATGACTCTGGTTTCAATTGAGACACTTGCTTCAATCAAGTATTTGAAGTTGTCTCAATCAAACCACAAGCCAAGAACCTTGCTTCAAGCCAAGCCTGTTACTTTAATTAAGCCACTCGCTGCAACTATTGGCTACAATTGAAACACTTGCTTCAATCAAGGATTTGAAATTGGCTCAATCAAACCACTAGCTTCTCAGCAAGCCAAGAACATTGCTTCAAACCAAGCCTTTTACTTCAATCAAGCCACTTGCTTCAATGTAAGTAACGAGCAAGTTATTTGGTTCAATCAAATTATTGGCTTTAAAATAAGCCAGTGGTTTCAAAGCACTTGCTTCGAAGCAACCCATTTGTTACTATCAAGTGACTTGCTTTAAAGCGAGTTATTCGACTCAATTGATCTAGTAATTTGCTTGAATTAAGTAACTTGCTTCAAAAGCAACTCAGTCGATCGGATAATTTGGATTTATCAAATCATTCGCGCCACATCAAGCTATTCGTTGCGCAGCAAGTAACTTGCTTCAATCAAGTCACTTACTTCAATAATCTCACATGTTTGAAATAAATCACCTGCTTCAAAGCAAGACACTTAATTCAATCATGATCAAGTCACTTGTTTTAAATCAAATCAATCTTTACAGACCAAGTCGTTTTAATCGACTCCAAAGGAGCTATTAATTTGGTTCAATCAAGTTTTGCTTCAAGTAACTCGCCTGATTCTACCTACCATTTCGTTACATATTTCAACTATTCAAGCTTCGGATTTTGCATTCAGCATTTCCCGTTTGAGCTCCAAATAGCTTTCCAATACAACATCGTTCTTTCGCTTCTCGGTGGCCAATTCCCAGGACAGTTTGATCAACTCATTGGCCAGCTGACCGGAATCATCGGTTATCTGCAGCACCTCCTCGACACTGCTGCAATTCCGTAGCGATTGGCGCAGATTGTTGTTTGAGGTCGGCTGTTTGAAGGGCAATTTCGGTTCCAGTGTGCAGCTCTCCGGGCGGTCGATGAGCTGCTTCAACATCTCCACGTATTCCTGATGGCGCAACTTCCGCTGATCCAATTCATTGATCCTCGAACGCACATGCTCCATGTCGACCAGACGCTGTATCTGTTCCGGTGGTTCCAGCATTGTGTCACACTCGCTCAAATCCTGAGCCACTTGCGCCACGGCCGATGATTTGCCCTGGGATTCATCGGTGAACAGGCGTATCGGCACATGCTTCACCAGCCTGTAGGAGCAAACGTGGCGCAAGCCGAAGCAAGTCTGAAGGAACTTCTGCAGCGACAACATATCGAATCGATTGCGAATTTCTTAAAAATGAATACCCAAAACAAATCTATAGAAGATTACATAAAATTTCGGGAATATAGCACAATGCTTGGTCAACGCAATTTAAATTTATAGCAAGTTACTGTCCAGTATTTAAAAAACTTATAGGTATAAAATTATAAAGAAAATATTGATTTGTACTTGATGAAAACAAATTGAAAACTGAAAAAATGAACGAAAGGGACGTTTATATGATGACTTTTGGACTTTTCAAGGCCTGCTTTGAAGTTGAGCAAAGACTACTAGATTTCTTCAATGTTTGAGGTATGTTCTACTAAATATATATCTCTAAGTATATCTATATATATTTATGAAAAATTTAATTTCACTTCAATATCATCGTTTCCCTAATTTGATCTGATCAAACTCAAATAAATATTTAATTAGAAAATATTGAAATTGTCAAGATAAGATAGGATAAGGGATTAAGGAATTTTGAAAGCCTGTATAATGAAGTGATTTTCTGGCCCCGCCAAGATTCATTATAGGGAAGTTCGACTGTAATTGCTTATATGAAAATATCGGAAAATACTTATGATGCCTTGAGAATTGTAGAGTTTATTGCTCTAATTGTCTAAACTTCTGAGTTTTTAGAGAGATAATTGAAACACGATCAAAATAATTATCAATCGTTTTCAAGTCATCGGGATTTTCAGGGCATCCGGATTTCATCTTAAAGATTGAAGAAAAAGCTTTTTTTAACAAAAGAGAAAATGATGTAATTATTATTATTATATGGTCATAACAACCCTATCGGTTCAAAGCCTGAAGCATTATGTTCTTTTATTTCTGCTTACTTCACTAAAGAACTTCCTTTTAGATGGGTCGATTTCAAGTCCTGCGCCACTACCTAGTTTTTCTAGGAGGGTCATGCCTATTGACATGAGGACTCGAACTCGCACCTCTTGTTTAGCGGGACAGTGCGCTATCCACTGAGGCCCCTAAAAATGAAGTAATCCATATATAAAATTTACAAAACTTTTGTACTTTTGCTTCGATTCAGCTCAATAATTTTAAATATATATCTAAATAGATCAATGAGCTGTTAATATGGTAAACGTGCCATGGGTTAAAAATTTGTTTAAGCATTAAATTCAATTTCCTGGGCATTTGGTCACACTTTGTGCCGTTCGGGTTTTATATTTTCTATTACACGGATCTGGCAGCGCTTGCAAATGACTTTGCAAATTTTCGCAGTTTGTAGCTCGATCTTTGACTTTTCAACTTGGCAATGTTTAGAAAGTTTTTTGACTTTTCGTTTATTTTTTTTCTTTTCTTTTCTTTTTCTTTTTTTGGCAAATCATAAATGCGACTATCAAAAATGGCTCCGGCAGGCACATCGTGTGGTCATGGATCACAGCGCAGAGCTTGGTTCAGTTGGGTTGAGTTTGTATTAAGTTGGGCCGTGTTTGGTTTCGGTTTGGCTTACAAATTTAAATATATGCCAAAACGAAGTCGTCGTACAGTTGCCCCGATGTCGGATAAGCCGACTCAGTCGCTCCGTCAGTCAGTCAGCCAAGCGCGTAGGACCGCCTTCCGTACTCCCCCGTCTATAGAGGGGCCCAGAGCTAGGTTAGCTCTGTGTCCCAGCCACGCATTAAATGCGCACGAGTCTTGGTCTTGAGTATTTGGGTCTTATCTAGGTGTTGGTGGTTCGGTTCGGTTACACCTCTCCCGCCTGCCCCGGAACAGCCATTCCACCTGCTTTTTTGGGCATTGAGCCGGGCAGAGTGTGCGCCATTTTGGAATTTCGTTTTCTGGACGAATGCCTCTAATATGAATTAACAAAAACGAAAAACGACCAAAAAAATACAAAAAAAAAAAAACAAAACCAACATAAAAATTTCAAATTTGAAATTTCAAATTTCAAATGTTATGCTCATTGTTTGGTTTAGTGTTATACGTTGTCTATTTCGGGGCCTCTTGGGTTTTTCGGTTTTTGTATTTGGCTAATTAGCGTGGCTCATGGGAAACACATGGGGAAATGCTCTGGGCTTCCACCCGCAGCCCATAACCTGAATTTCTTTCGAAGCATTTATAATGTGACGTTGCTTATTCATATTATCTCGATCTATTTTTTATTATTATTAACTATCTTTTTTTTTTTGTTGTTTCATTTTTTTTGCATAAATTATATTTGGTTTAATGGCAGTCAGTTAGGAAGTAAGCGAAACTCTGGGAAACTAAGATAGTGAGATAGTGCTTCTCGAAGTTTTTCCTTTTTGTATTTTCCCAGATGGTTCAGAATTTTAAGGATTTCATGGTTTATTTTTCAAATTATGTGAAACTATTGAAATGGATTGAAGGATTGATCGCACCTGGGCAGGCAGAATTTGCTGTCGGGAAATAGTTCAATTTTTGATAATTGATGGATATAATCAATATTCTTAGAAAAAATAGAGAAACAATCAATATTTTCGGGAAAAAGATGATTTTGCTAATTTTCTATTTAGTAATGAATTCAAATTAGAATTTTAAAAATTTATATGATTTAGATATAATATGATTACAATTGGAATAGTATAAAAGATAATTCGGGAAACAGGAACAGGTGTATAAAAGTTTTAATTTGTTGATATTGAGAAGAGAAGAGTACTTTTTCTTATTGGATAATTTATTAAAAGTTTTTGGAAAAATTCGTTGGGAATTATATGTTCGAAATTTTCGGCATATAACAGATATATAGATGCATCTGAAGTGTAGTTCCATTAAATTAAGCAAGTAGTTGGTCAACTGAAATAGATGAGTTAATAAATAGATCGAAATTGATCGCCATAGAAGCTGAAAAACAACAAGATGGTCTGGCAGACTCGAAGATATTATCTAGATATTATCTGACACAGAATTGACAAAAAATTGTGAAAATAGCAGATGATTTTCCAAGTAGAAATCACTTAGAATTATTCGATTTATTTGAAATATGGAAGATAATTTCCCTTTCATAGAAATACTTGTCCCAATTGTCAAAAAACTTCTACGCGAGCCGTAGACAGGAACAGAAGGTAATCACTTGGTGCGAGGTCCGGAATATAAGGAAGATGTATGAGAACCTGGGCCCTCTGTGGACCATTGGATTGCGCACACTCTCGCCAAGCAAAAAATCATAATCTTAACAGTGATGACCAGGAAATATTTCACCAAATAGAATCAAATCGAAAATAGTTCAAAGCAACGATTAAATTGAAAACATATATTTTTTATCTCAGTTTGATTTTGCTTATCTTAACTGGTATCCCTGTTAGTTCCTGAAAATTGCTGAAAACTGGGCTAATGTTAGTTTGGCAAAGCAATCTTATGTACTGTCCCGTCAGTTTATTAGACTCTAGAAACTCGAAAGACAAAACCAAGGGATATTTACGATCTCAAGTTCCTAGGGGATTTAAATTTGCCATCGATTCAGACAGTAATTTTCATTAAGACCTGATTCTGTTTCTGTTTCTAAGTTTTGTATCATCTTAAAATATAATTTGATATACAAAGGGTAGCCAGAGTAACTGATGTATTCAGGCTGTAACACGCTCGAACCCACAACCTCTTTTTTGGCCGAGGTCACCAAATCGGAAATTTATTTCCCTTTTCCACATAAATTTTTATTGAGATCTGATTCAGTTTCTATTTCCAATTTTAAATCCTTAGCTCGCATCTCTTGTTTAGCGGGACAGTGCGCTATCTACTGGTCCACCGAGGCCCCTATATAATGTTATTATCGAGTGTAAAATCGAATTGACGCAACTTATAAAAACTTTTGCAAATTTTTATATATCCCCCTCTGAAATAAAGGGCAAAGTTATTAAAGCGTAAATGCGAGACTATTACGATTATGTATCATACTTGTATCTGGGGCGGGGGCTGTGTTCCTAACTGGGCGTGTGGTGTGAGAGCATATTGTTTTAAACTATAAAGTTTGCTATAAAGTTCACACTTTAAACAAAGCACAACAACAACAACAACGACAACAACAACAACAAAAGCAACAATGAAAAACTAAATTTGTAATTTTTTGTCTTTTGTTGCTCGCATTTAGCTGATGCTTTGCTTGCCATTTGGCTAGTTGAGCGGGTTCAATGACTAATTTATGAAAGTTAGCCTGACTTGGCTTTTATTTAGCCAAGCCCTGAACCGGAAATATATGACAAGCCCCGCTCCCCGCCACCCCGCTCCACACAAACACTCCAACAGCTGGCTGTATTTGGTATACCAACTGAGCTGGTTCAAATATGGGGCTTATCTTGGGCTTAGCCAGAAATTTTTGGCAGCATCTAAGGCCTCAGCCCGACAAGGACATTTTCCGGGAAGCAGTTGTAGTTGTTGCTTTTCTTTTCTTATCTGCGGTCGCTGTTTGATTGCTCTATAAAACAATTTTCATGTTGACATGTGAAATTTCGCGCTCACCTGTTGACGGTTTGGTTTTTCTTACCTGCCGCCTTTTTGTTGTTGTTGGTGTTGTTGTTGCGGCTAACCAGAACGCTAATCGGCTACGGCAATGTGCCGACAAAAGCCGTGTCCAGGATATCCTGTGCTCTCACTCCCCTACCCTGCCTGAGAGACGGGCAGATGGACTTAGAGAAGGACTCAGTCAGTAACAGTCAGAAATGCTAATAATAGATCCATCCCATTCCATGCCCCGCCCCAACCCCTGCTAATTGAGCTATATTGCCGCCCAAATATATATATATATATAATATGGCATCAGCATCTTCATTTGCTTTGGCATCTGCCGACGCGTCTAAATCAATTTTTATGTCGCACTTTGCAGTTAATGCATAGCGCCAGGAACATGCCCCAACATGCTACATGCCACATGGAGCATGCAACAGCCAAGCGGCAACATCCATGCCATGTCCAGTTGCTTACATTAAATATGCATCAAAAATTGATGATGATGCATTTTTAACGATTGACCGAAGACGTATTTTATGTTCATGCATTTGACAAGATTCGACAATCGACTGACGACTGACGTATTGCCCAATGGATCCATTTTATTCATGTTGTGACGTTGTGACTCAATTTGAATTTGATGGTCTTCTGATAAATTCGGTTTGGGTTGGCATTTTGAGATTACGCAAAGAGCCCTTTTTCGACGTCTTTGTCAATGGGAAACGCCTACAAGGCGCTCACATCGATAACATAAGGTTTGCTGCAGTCATAAGATGGTCGTGGGGGTCTTTGAGAGCTGGAAGAGATTATTTGAGTGCAAGCTGGATCTAATTGTGATTGCATGTGGTTGTCCAAAAGTTGGCCAAGGAAATCTTCAAAGTTGGCATGAAAAACTAGGGAGTTGAGTAAGCAGATTGATAGATGGAAAAACACACAAATGTACGAGTCAAAAGAGTACAGAGTCTTCCATGGGAAGCCAAACAGACCTACAGATGGGCTTTATATTGAAGTTATTGAAAGAAATATAGACAGAGAAGGAGACAGACAGATGGCTTAGATGCAATGCCGAAATAACAGTCAGAACTGAGAGGTAGGCAAGCAGACCTGCTGCCTGACAGACGGACAGTCAGTAACAGTCCGAAATGCTAATAAGAGATCGATTTAAAGCAGTAAAAAGGAACAAATTGAAAAACTTGCAGATATATTGGTGTTTGGTTGGACAGACAGACAGAAAAACAGAATGATATATGATAGACAGAAGGCAGAGGGGCTGTCAAATATTCATAGAGATGGGCTTCATTGTCAATTGGACCAACAGATGGCGAGATGGATATGTAGATAGTAAGATGCGTTGGCTAACAGACAAACAGGAGGACTCAAAGATATAAAGATATAAAGATTTGCAAACAAAAAGGTTAGCAAATAAAGGAAACTTTGGAAAAGTAGCCTAAAGATGGTCAGACTTAATGAAAAGTTGCCGGCAGAATGACAGAATGACTGACAGACTATAGATTTTCAGACAAAAAGGCTGGAAAACGAAAAAAAACTTTGTTAGATGATACGATAGACAGTTGACAGACTTAGAGAAGAGTTGGCAAAAGAACAGGCAGGAGAATTGACATATAAATACCCAGCATTTCAGGCAAAAAGCTTAGCTAACGAACGAAACTTTGACAGAAGAGCTGGTATTGTGGGCGTTGAACTTATAGACTAAAAGGTAGATAAGTTAGTTGACAGATTATCTATAAAAGGAGGGCATACTATGGAAATAGACGGACAAAAACAACAAGAAGTAATAGCTCCGACAGATGAACAAGTAGAGCAATACGAAAGATGAATATACCGAATGGCAGGTGGATGGACATATCATAATGATATATACGAAGAGACTGCGAGACCCAAAAATGGGCAGACATATAGACAAGTAGAACGACATAGAGATTAAAATGCTGAAAGGCAAGTGAATCGATTCATATGGATATAGGCGAACAGTTGCACATATGAAGTTAAGACCAATTATGTTGAGAGTCAGATTCCCAGTTGGTCTAAAGCTTAAGGAAAAACTTAGAGATGGGAAATAGACAGGTGAATTGAAAAAAGGACATTCTGATGAGTGTCGAAAAAGCAGATAGACTGACAGATGGAGAGCTAAGAAAAATAGAAATAAAAAGGAGACAAACAGATATAGGCTGATATATCTATAGGCAGGAAGATAGTTAAATAGGTAGATACAGAGTGAATTAGATTCAGCTGTATTCAGACGAGCAGGCTGACAGACAGACGAATTGGTTATTGTGCTTGAAACTATCAGATTAACCGATTAAAGATATATAGAAGCCGAAAAGGCACGTAATGACAAGCTGACAGATGGAAAAGAGTGGAAAAGTCAGTTTGTTGGATGGAGAAACAGGCAAATGAACGGCAAGAGACGAGGTATATTTAAGGACGAGTTGAAAGTCAGGCGAAAAGCAAAGACATCAGATAGATACTTGGCAGACAGACGGGCTGAAAGATCCATACACAGACAGAGAGACGTACGATCAGGCAGAGGGATAGTGACCACAACTTAAAATGTAAGCCAAGATCGAATGAGGAATGAACTATGAAGATAGATATGACATTTATAATTATTATTATATGGCTATAACAACCTCGTCGGGTCAAAGCCTGAAGCATTATTTTCCTTTATATCTGCTTCCTTTACTGAAGAACTTTTTCTACGTAAGTGGATTTCAAGTCCTACGCCACAACCTAGTTTTTCTAGGAGGGTCTTGCCTATTGACATGAGCGGATTCGCACCTCTTGTTTGGCGGACATTGCGCTATCCACTGGTCCACTGAGGCCCCAATTTGACATTTAAAAGTTCTATAGAGCGTATACCCTGAGTCCAGCGATCTCTATATATAACATTGCCGTTCGTCTGCTTGGCGTGGCATGTTTTTTAGTACATGTCAACGCCGCTGGGTGGCGCTGTAGGGTAAAGTAGCCCGGCTGATTGTGAGTCGGTCGAATGTCGGCTCACACGCTGCGCGTCAGCATGGACAGGTCGTAATTATTTTGTGGCCAAATTGAATTGAATTAAATTGTAAAAATGTAGGAAACAAGAAGAAGAAACGGTAGTCGTTGGTTAGGAGGGAACGGGAACGGGTAGGGATCTGGGTTGGGTAGGGGTGCTCTGGGGCAAGGGCAGCGGGGCAGTGGCAGTGGCAGGGGCAGGGGCAATGATGAAGAAAAGCAGAAGAAGCCAAAGCAGCGCAACAAATGAACAACGAACTTTTTGGCCACAGTTGAGCGATTCTTGGGTGTCGTTGTTGTCGTCTTCTTCTTGTTGTTGTTGTAATTGTTGTTGTTGTTGTCGATGTTGTTGTTGTTACTGTTTTGTGCTCATCGTCACTAGCGAGTGACGCCGCGGCGTCACTTGCACCTGCACAATGACGGTGTCTACGACGACAACGACGCCGGCGAAGACGACGCCGGCGATGACGATGACGATGTGGACGACGTCGCCTAAGTATCTTTTCCCAGTTGTTGCTGTTGTTTTTACCCTTTTTTGAAGAAAATGGTATATTCACTTTGTGTTGAAGCTTGGAATCCCTAAATTGAAGAGCCTAAGACCCCCAAAATTGACATTCAGAAAGGTCAGAAAGCAAGTCTATTGGGCCATGTCCTTCTGTCTGAGCATCTGTCCGTCTATCTGTCTGTCTATCTGTCTGTCCATTTGTCTGTCTATCTGTCTATCTGTCTGTCTATATGTCTATATGTCTATCTATCTAGCTATCTATCTATCTATCTTTCTATCTATCTGTCTGTCCATCTGCTCGGTCTGTCTGTCTCTTCGTCTATCAGTATATCCCTTTTCTGTCCGTTTGTATGTATCAAACTTCGCAGATAAATTTCCTTGTACATCCGATAAACATTTCAATGTTCCGGCCAGATGGAACCACTATATACTTCCTAATCTACTAATGGTTTAGCGATCCATATAAGATGAGAATTTTGCACAAACTTAAATTTCTTTATTGTTATCTCTTATGGCTATTATTATATGGCCATAACAACCCTATCGGGTCAAAGCCTGAATCACTATTTTCCTTTATTTCTGCTTCCTTCACT
>JBANCY010000298.1:0-42745 GCA_037040045.1 Phorticella flavipennis | reverse complement strand
CCATTTTGTTCATGATTTTGAATTCCAATTCGATTTCTAATGAAGCTTTGTTCATTTCGTAAAAAAAAAATTTTTTTCATTTTTTTGGATTTTGAAGTAAGGGTCCCCCCTGTGTTTTGGAAAATTTTTGAGATTTAAAAAAATTTAAAAATTTTAACTTTTTTCCATTTCTGTGATCAAAATTAGCATAAAAAACTACTTTAAAACTTCACCCAAAAATCGGTCTAAAATCGAGTAAAATTTTAACATGTTAAGTAAAAATTTGTCTATGGGGTATACTTCAAAATATCATAACATGATCTATGTATGCCAAACAAGTACCTTCATACCAAGTTTGAAGTCTAGACTTTTAGTCTCCAAAGTCCATGCGCCCAAACTAAATCGCCTCGACTATTGATACCTATCATTCTATATCCTTTAAGATATAGCTATTTTATATAGTATTTATCCGACCAAATCATTCATTCTGATAACATATAATTTTCCTTGCAGCTCGCCGACGTGCTTGAAACTCAGCACGGATTTACCAAAGATGATGCCAATTTGGCCACACAAAACTTTCTAAAGTCCTTCCGTCGGTGTCCGGACAATTCACAGACTTCGCTGGACTCGTGGCGCACCCACTTGTGGCGCGAATCCCTGCAGCAGAAGCACAAGCATCTCGCGGAGCAGATCTACCCGCAGTGGCTGAAGCTGCGCTACCGCTACCTCGCCGTGCCGAACGACTATGTGCAGCTCCTGCAGCGGATGCGTCGGGCCGGCTACGCGCTGGCCCTCATCACGAACGGCCCCTCGAACGCCCAGTGGGAGAAGGTGGCCAAGCTGCATGTCCGCGGGTATTTCGACTGTGTGCTCGTCTCCTCGGATCTGCCGTGGGAGAAGCCGCATCCGGATATATTCTACGCGGCGTGCAATTTCCTCAATGTCAAACCGCACGAGTGCGCCATGATTGGCGATAAACTGGAGACGGATATCAAGGTGAGTGCAATGACACGGGCTGCCAACCAGGTGGGACAGTCGGAGGAGAGCTTAAGTCGGCTGAAAAAGCACACCAAGAAATGTTGGCAGACTTGAAATTTACTCAACCAAAGCTTTGATGTGCTTAGTGTATTGAAAGCACATTAAAGCTTTGTGGGAAGCCATAAAAAGTTTCAATTAGAGGAAAAATAAAAGCTCTTGTGAAAAATATTTGAAGTTTTTGGTTAAACTAACATATGAAAGAGGCTTTTGAAAACAGCTTTTACCATCTTCAAAAGTTCATTAAAGTTTTCGCGCTTAAACTCATACTCACATAATAAAAGCTTTCAATGCTATTAAATTATTTTTAAAAAAATCAATTTGAAAGCTTACTTAAGACAATGTAAAGCTCCATGCGAAAGTGTATAAATCCATTTGAAAGCTTATTGAATCAAATTTTTAATCATAAGCTATCAAGCTCTTTTAGGAGTAATAATATATGAATGTTGTTAAAGAAGTTAGAACTTTCTAAACCTGAATTTATTATTTAAGAGCTTTTGGAATGGCAACAAAATGTAGCTTCTGTTGAGCTTCTTTTAAGCTATTATAAACGATCGATGTTATAAATGAGCTTTTTATTTACGTTAAATCGATAAACTTCTGAGGCCTTGCAGCTGTCACCTTCAAGCTTTTTGATGAGCTTTTTATTAAATCACATAATCATAACATAAAGCATAAGCTTTTTAGATTATATTAAGTGATTACGAACTACGAAATTTATGGATGTTATTAAAGAGCTTTATAGTAAAAGCTTCCATATACTTTCCAAGTTTTTGAAAGTCTTACCTTATTTAATTCCATTAAGCGCTTACGAAATGTTAACGACTGTTCATTAATGAAGTCTGCGGAAAGCTCAAGTGGAGCTCGAGTAGCTTTTAATTCCCATGTTAAGCCCAACTGAATCCCAGTGCCATCCCTTCTCATACATCTATATAACACCCTCTTTACCATCTGGCACTTTGCAGGGCGGTCACCTGGCACACCTGGGCCTGACGTTCTGGACCCCGCTGAGCAGCAGCAGCGCCTCGCAGTGCCTGGACGACGTGGAGTACAAGCCGCACGTAAAGCTGAGCAACCTGCTCGATATTTACAAGTATTTCCCGCGTCTCAATGCCGTTGCCAGCGTTGGAACAACGACAACGACAACAACAACGAATCGTCGCAGCAGTCACGTGAGTTCCAGCGGCAGTGGCAGTAGCAGCGGCACAAGCAGCGGCGGCAGCGGAACCGGAAACGGAAGTGGCGCCAACGGCGACGGTGATCGGCTGTTGCGTCAGCAGCATCATCCGTACCACGTGCAGGACGACGGCTACACGCGTCAATGGGCGGGCTATAGGCGTGGCGGCTCGCTGCCCGCAATGGAGTGCTCCAACAGCGAAACGGAGAACAGTTGCGACAGTTTTGTCTAATCCGCTGGGAGGCGATCATGACACGCCCCTCGCCGAAGGGCGGTTAAAATTCAGAAATAATGATGTACCTTCAGTTTACAAATCAAAGCAATGCCAGGCAGTGGCGCAGGCAGCCGGCAGCCAAGAGGGGGGCGGCAGCACAGGCGCCACTCCCCCATGCGGGCTGCCTATGCCACTGCTAAGCACACACACACACACACACACACTGATACAAACACACACACATATATATAGATATATACACTGAGAGAAACAAATTTATACTGTAGCACAGTGGCGTAGTAGCTTTTAGAAACCCAAATTGTTGTTAAAACCACACTTAGTGAATCCCCCTTCGCCTACGCCACTGGCAGCACCGTGACACATAGCAACAAAATATATAATATATACAGCTTTAGCAGAGATAAAAACTCTTAAAATTAAGTAAATATCTGTGTTAGCACATTACCCCCCTCAAGCAAACAATTGCCTACGTCACTGTGCGGTGACTTGGCTAAAAACAAATACAAATGGGCCTCAAAGTATCCAATAAATTGAGCCAATCTAACAAATTTTTGATAACACCCAAAAAAAAAAGGGGTCAAAACTTAACAAACTTTTGTAAATCCAGCAAAAAAAGCAATATACCTTTTGTAAAAGTAGCGTGTAGAGCGCAGTGGCGCGCGTCAAGGGGGTTCAAAAATGGTACAATTTGTGCCTAGCCCTAAGCATCTCGTGACAGGCTTCCGCTAATTCGTAAGCCAATTTTAGAGATCTAACAAAATACATATAGAGCAATGGCGTAGTTACTTGTTTAAACAATTAGACCTTATATATAGAAAAATACCCACTTCCAAAGCTCTAATCAACATATGCAAATTGTCGAACAAAACTATTGAATTTACCTTGAAAAACAGGTATTAGCGGCACGCCGAAGATTTCATACTCTTTTCGAAGCTTTCTTATATATAGAGAAACATTCTATAGCATTGCCAACAGCTGCTTGTGATCCGATCCTATTAAAATTTGCTAGAATAATAAATCACAGAGCATCTTAAGTGTGTGCAAAATTTTCGTAAATAATCTGAAAAAATGTGGAAGATGTAAGCAAACCTATCTTTTATCTGTATGAGAGCTTTATGTTATAGTAATCTGATAATGAAACTTCGCCTAACAATAGATCACAAAGCATCTAAAATGTGTGCAAAATTTCAGTACATAAGCTGAAAAAGTATGTAAGATTTTGGTAAACTTGTCGTTTAACTTTAAGAGAGCTTTACTATATCGACGTTCGATCGTTTTGAAACTTTGTGGAACTATAAATATTAAAGTATCCTAAGTGCTTGCGAAATTTCAATACATAAGCTGAAAAAACATGTAAAATATGAGTGAACCCAACTGTTACAGTCATACGATACCATTGAAATTTTGTGGAATACTAGATAATAAAGCAGCTTTAGTGTGTGCAAAATTTCAACACATAGGATCGAAAGATATAAGATATGGGGAAACACGCCTTTTAGCTGTATGAGGGATTTCCGTTCCTATAATTAGATAAAAAAACATCTTAAGTCTGTGTGAAATTTCAATACATTAGCAGGAAAAACCTGTAAGATATAGGCAAATCCAACTTTTAGCTATACGAAAGCTTAATTTTATAGAAGTGGAACTTATATACTGAAGAATCTGAAGTGTGCATGAAATTTGTATCGAATAGCATAACAAATTTAGGGAATCGGGCAAAAAGGATTTTAGCTATTTAGCAACTATATGATATAGGGGTACGTTTCGGCTGGTTCCGACAGTTTATTTACAAAAGAAGGCTATGTGCCAAGTTTTATTAGGAATATAGGAACTAGTTTGCATACCGACGGATAGATAGATATCCTTCTCGAGAGGTATTTTAGATTGGGATTTCTTCGAAAAGAGTTGAAAATGAAAAGCTTTCATTGTAAGACTCAATGAGTTAAGCCCCTGCGAATTTTACACTACGCCACTGCTTAGTCCACACACACAGAACAAACTAAAGCTAAAGCTAAAGCTAAATACTGAAAACATATGCAGGAATTAAAAGATCAACTAAAGAAACTATATAATACATAGAAGAAGCAGAAAAAGAACAGAAAAAGAGAAGTTGAGGCAAAACGAAGTCGAATCAGTTGTTGGACCATGTTGAATCTCAATGTCTGCCATAAATATATATATATATACATATATAGAATTTTTAAGGCTTTATAAAAACAAATGAAAAATCACACAAAAACAACCCGAAAACTCCCGAACACAATCCAAACCAAGCAAATTTTACCTTGAAAATCATATTGTATTTTTGTAAAAGAACAAAGAAAAAAAAAAACAAAAACAAAGAGCAGCTCATAAACTATATAGTTACATATATATATATATATGTATCTATATATAGATATAACTTTGTAAGCCTGATTAAAAGATGTTGTTCATATGGGGCAGAGCTTTATGAGAAGTTTTATTGCTGCGAATGCAACAAGAATTGTTAACTATTGTCTTAGGATCATAGCTATATATGGTGTATATATATATCTGATAGATATATATGCCTGATATCTGTGTATGACGAGTGCATGCACAATATCTTGTTATTGTTGTTGTAATTGTTAGTGTTTGCTTTTGTTGTTGTTTTCCATAATTATGACCTGTGACCTGTGTGTGCATGATGAACGACCGACCTCTCCGAGCAAACTGTTATTTGCAACAGACCCGAACCCGAACCCAAACCGAAACCGAAACCCCCTACTACCCACCCAACCACTTTATCACCCAACCCATGCTGATCCCATGTCATCTCCCATCTTCCGTCAACCGCGTGCTTGTCTCCCTGTGTGTGTTTCGTACTGCACTGTTAACTATTATATACATAGAAGTAGAGTTCTTACCTGATGATTATGATGATAATGATTATGAAGACGATGATGATGTCAATAAAACTTAAACTGCAAATTTATGAAAAAAGAAATTCTGAAAATTTGATTTATTACTGGGGTAAAGGGGACACTGGGAGTGAGTTGAGAGATTGGAATAACAAATAATATATATTCCCATATACTCCGCGGGAACTAAGGGCCTGGTACAATAGCCTACTAATGACCACTTAATTGGATAAAGTAACATCTAGTAATTGGATGAAGTAACATCTGGTTATTGTATGAAGTAACATAGCTATGGAAGAATTTTTAAAGATTTCAATCCAAAATATTATCGGACACTCGTTTTAAATGATTCTGCTTCAAATACCTTTTTCCCAATATATATATATATACAATTTCCTAGATATTTCGAGTATTTTGATTGCTGATTTTCTTTAATAAAACTGTACAAAAATCGATCCGATTAGCTTTCAGAATATGTCAAAATGATGGGATCGTAAACCAATCTCTTGAATCTACATAAAAATTAATTTTTGGCCAAAAATTTTCCAATATTTTGAATCTCGGACCCAGAGATAAAACACCCATCAGATTGGGAGACTTCCATCAGCAATAATTCAGCCAAATTTCAAGTGATTTTGATGGATGATGCCTAAAAATGATCCAATGCTGACTAAAATTAATTCTGCATTGAATTTTTGTTAAATATTTCGAGTTAGTAGCCTTTCGGGTTATCTAAAACTATAGATCAGAGGATAAAATGTACTTTTTAGATTTCCATTAGACACATTAGGCCAAGGGGAATCAGTGGACCAGTAGATAGCGCACTGTCCCGCATTGCAAACAAGAGGTGCGAGTTCAAGTCCCGCTCATATCGATAAGCATGACCCTCCTACAAAAACTAGGTTGTGACGTAGGATTTGAAATCCACCCACGTAAAAAAAGTTCTTCAGTTAAGGAAGCTGAAATAAAGGATAATAAAGCTTCAAGCTTTTACCCGATGGGGTTGTTATGGCCATATAATAATAATAACTCAGCCAACTCATATTCAGTTTGTTTCGGGAATACTTCAAAATAATGGTATTAGATTCCAAATTAAATCTGCATCGAAATACTATTTTCAGCTGATTTCCTTAAAATTTTCGATATGCTGAACTTTTAGGCCCTGGGATTCTCATCTGAGACTTCAATCAGTCAAATTTCTTTTAAAGCCAAGCTATCTGCGCTTTTACCAGACCCTTAACTTTTTACTAATTGTTTATCCAATGTAGAATCTACATAAACGATATAACAAATCTTTCTTCTTTATTGGAAAGTTTCCTTATGATCCCAAACTTTTTTCATTTCCAAAAGATCGATTAATAAAACTAATTTATTAGAAAGTTTCCTTATAAGGCCAAACCTTTTTCATTTCCAAAAGATCGACTAATAAAACCTGTTCAAATACCATTTTAGAAAATGCAAACACTAACATAAACCATTGGTAAAAATCTCTTATCAGAAATACATATATTGGGTATTTTCCATTTCCAACAAACAGCCGATTCCAGCCAACCCAAGCACTTTGATACGCCATATCAGCCAGTGGCATATTATGGATTTTCCTAAACTTTCCGACATATTTCAAGAGCACGAACTAAACAACAGATTGTACCATTTATTTCAGAATTCAATAGAGCTTCAGCTTGGTTTTTTTTTTGTAAATTAAAAGATTGTATTTAAAAGACAATTATCAGAAAATTGCGCAAATAATCACAACGCCGGGAGCTCATACATGGATCGTATACAATCTTTTACAGCTTTCGTATTATCTATTCAAAGGGTTGCGAGTATAACTAAAACTAATAAAAAAATTTATCCATATATGGATATAGAATATATATATATATATATGGATATAGAATATATATATATATATATGGATATACATATATGTAGAATCTTATAGAACATTTAGTATATAATGACAATGACAACACCAAATAAACACACGCAGAATTCTTTTCAATTTGTTTGATTTCATCGATTTTTATAAACTACAAATACTTTATTTATATGATAAATTGTATAGCTTTTTATAGCGTATATAGCCCTTATAATGGCGTATATAGCGTGGCATATACAGCCCTATATAGCCAATAGCTTATAGCGCATAGCGTTGTCTCGTCTCGTCTGTCGGTCTGTCAGAAGAAATGTGATCAACGGACACATATATGAACAGCGGCAGAGGCTAAGGTTAGTTTCTTTCTTGTCCAATTTAAGGACATATTCCGTATAATATTGTTTTAAATTATAAACAAACAAACATAAAAATATTATTAATTATAATAAAAAAAATATTTGTAAAATCAAATTACAATTTAAAAATTCTGAGGAAACGATATTATGTCTGGGTCTACAATGTGGGTTGTTCTAGTTACAATTCTTTATATAGTATATATAGATATATATAGATAGTTTTATAGCATAAGTAGATTAGTTAACATTGTCTTTACAATTATCGAAAGCACAATTTGCGGTTGTTTGTTCAAATCTAAAAAATACCCTTAAAACCTTTTACTGGAAAATTGGATATATAAACATAAGGAAAACAAACAACGTAACATAATATGGTTTAAGTAAAGGTGTGGTGGGGATTGGGGGGAGTTTATGTGTCAATATGGTCAAATAACGACTGTAAAATAGTTTAGTTTAGTTTAAAGTCTTGTACAACGCTTAAGTATTAGAATCCAACACGCGACATTTAAAAACAGTTGAATATTATCTCACTTTTATGGTTTTAGCTTAAGATCTTTTCTTTTTTTTTGTTTCTTTTTTTGCTCTTTTTATAGGCAGGAGAAAGGAAGAAAGTTTGTTTGGGGTTTTTAGAGGAGAGACTGAGGTTTGGCGTTTGTCCTTTATGCCTTCATAGGTTCTTCTTTCCGTCAGGAGACAGCTCATTTGTTCTGCGTTTCGCAAATTTCCTCGTATTTTTTCCGGCGTTTCTTCAACAACGGATTGTTGGACTTGTCCAGCGTCTTGATTTGCATCTGTTGGCAGAAGAGAAACAGGGATTAGTTGGAGTTGAAACTGGGTAAATCAGCAGTACTTACTTGATCGTAGTCCACGCGCATTGTGGCCAAGGAGCGTGTCATTTCCTCCTGTACCTCCGGCCAGGTCTCTTCGCCCTCCTTGAGCATGCGTCCGGTGCACAGGGGCGTCTGTGGCACCGCATTGAATTGGGCAATCCATTTGTTGCGCATCACATCCTCGATGCGCAGACGTTTGCTGGGATCCACATTGAGCATGCCCTTGATCAGATCCTTGGCGGATTGGCTGACATTCGTCCACTCGGGATCGGGGAAATCATATTGGCCGGTGCGTATACGTTTCTTCATGCCCGGCGATATGGCCAGACCGTTGTTGCTATAGAACGGCGGAAAGCCGCACATTATAATGTACATGACCACGCCCAGTGACCAGATATCGCAGCTTTTGTCATACTTTTGCGGGCCGAGCACCTCGGGGGCTGTGACATGAAATGGAAATACAATGGATTAATTAGTCATACGGCAGGCGTAACGGTAAACACAGAAATGGAAAGCAGTTGGAGCTGGTAGGGGGAGGGGGAAGGGGAGTAGATGGATACGAAGGAGGTGGAGTAGGAGTAGGGGGCGTAGGAGTAAGAGTAGCAACTGACCGACATAGTAGGGCGTATAGCAGGGCGTCTGTAGCGTGTCATTGGTGAAGGTCTCCTTGGCGAAACCGAAATCGGTTAGCTTTAGTATGGCATTCGGTTGCGTGGTTGTATATAGCAAGTTCTCGGGCTTCAGATCACGATGCGCTATATCGCGACTGTGCAGATAATGTATGGCGGCGCAGATCTCGTGCATTATCTGTGCCGCTTCCCGTTCCGTAAATGCGCCATCCGCCTTCTCCTGAATGCGCTGGAAGAGCTCGCCACCCTCCATGCTGTGGGATGAAGAGAGAGAGAGAGAGAGAGATATGGAAGAGATTAGTTCGAGATCAAAGCTGAGGTAGGATCTGGGTATGTGGAAGGCTCAACGGGCAGTACGGGCAGCAAAATATCGATAGATCGCTAATCTAACAGGAGGACAAAATGTGCACGAAACGAAATGGGAAAATCATAGAATCTTTAAGGGGCATACTAATTGGAGTTCAGATTTGAAATTCAAGAATTACAGGGTACAATATTTAAGTTTACAGAACAGAAAAGTAAAAAATCAAAGTAAATATAGAAAACTGAAAATTAAACTAAGAAATTTTTGGTACTGGAATGAAATGAAGACTGTTGTAGCTATACAAACTTTACTGACAGTAAAAAGTTGACGTATAAGGAGTGAAAACGAAATCATATAGGGGTATACAAGATCAGGCACGATTTGGAGTAGCTACGACTGGAAAACACCCATAATTTTAGTCTAAACTCATTAAGAAAGGGTCTATTTTTAACACACATATAGTATTATTGTTTCCAGTTCACTTACGAAAAGTTATACAAAGAAAGTTTCTTAATTGGAAAAATGGTTTCAGGAAAGACTTGGCTTATAATCAGACCATAATATACTGTTTTTATCTAGATTTAAAATAGATAAAATGTAAGTATTAGAAGTTGGAATTAATGAAAAGGTTTTTTTTTCGAACTTTGAGGTTTTATTGTCCAAAAAATCGGATTGCCAATCGCTGTTTCCTACTTTTTCATATTTTTCTGTCAATTTTCGTATAGAGATTCACTTTTTTGTTCCTCGTTAGAGGTGCAATGATGGTTCGCCAGGCCATTAGCCATCGATCGGAAAGTATTGTAATTAGAAGGAGCAATGTCTGGGTTATGCGGCGGGTGTGGTAGAACTTCCCAATGAAAGCAAGTTTTAACTACCCGATCAACATGTGGTCGCGCGTTTTTGTGCTGCAAAATTACTTTGCCTATCCGAAAATTGCGGACGTTTATCTAGCAGTGCTCGGATCAAACACATCAATTGTCTTGGGTATGTCTCCCGCGTGATAGTCTTATTCGATTTCAGCAGCACCCGTTAGGCTTGTCAGTCAATCATGAGGCAAGATCGGGGTATCCATACGATTTTCTACGTTTGGGGTTATCGCAATGGATCTACTTTTCCTTGCCAGGGACGACGCCTCTCCACGTCTCTCGACGTCAGCTCTTATGGCACCCAATTTCCTTGCTTCTGAAACATTCTCATGGCTTTGAGACGTTTGCCCACTTCCAATAATATTGACGCAATGGAAGGAGAATAATAAAGCTTTCCGCAAATTGTGCTCATTCGGCACGAAAGTCGACGTATTGAAGGGTCTGAAAATACTGAAATTCCAAGCTATGATATTATACCTTGGCGTGAGTCATTGTTTTGGTATGTCTTAGAAAGCCTTTGAAACTCACACCGATACCTCATATTTCCACGAAAAACTAAATAAACAAATTCCAATAATTCGTTAGAAAATGTTTTGGTTCTTGAAAAACAGCTGTTGTTGCCACAAGAGTGTTGCCAGCTTTTTTGCCCCTAGCGTTGGTCAGTGTTGCCCGTTAAGGCTGCGCTTAGCTTGCAGCACAAAATGATCATTATGTATAAAACTTTATAGATCTTCCGATTTACTCACCATTCCATGACCACCAAGAGGCACTTGCGTCCGCTGTAGGTGTTCTCGTAGACATCGATGATATTGACAATGTGCTTGCAGCCGCTGACCCGCCAGTGCAGGTCGACCTCGCGACGGGCCTTCTCGTTGTCCAGGAGCACTTTCAGGGCGTAGTTCTGTTTGGTGCGACGGTTGGTGCACTGCACCACTTTGCCATTGATCCCGAGGCCCAGAACCGTGTCCGAGATTTCGTAGTCGTCCACCAGAGGCGTGGTCTTTGGTTGCCGTTGGTTTTGCAGCGAAAGCATTTTGAAACGTTTAAGCCGTGCTTAATCTGTGCCAAGGGAAAGGGGAACAACGATTAGTTATCGATAAATTTAGAATTTAGACTAGGGCAAATATTACTACAAATAATATAGGAGTCTTCACCGCAACTTATAGATGGAGCATATGATTAATATTTTGTTACAGTTTTCACAATAAACAAGTAAAAAGCTCTAGTCGAGTGTGCTCGACTATGAGATACCCTGATCCCATTTGTGATATACAATCAGAATCGCATAATACCGTTAAACCCCCACCTTCTTATACCGTTTTGCAGCATCGGCGCTGCGTCTCTCCGTCCTCCCCATAGGTGAATTTTTACTCTCTTTTCAGTTTCACCGCCAGTCGGCGCAATTCAATTTTGACCTTTATCAAGTTTATCCCGTTTACAACAATTTCTAGGTCTTATAACTTTGGTGATTATGTTGAGTTCGTTATGAAATTTTCGGAAAAACTTGATGAATCACAAATATATATATATTCTTGAGTTCTAGCCGTTATGATAAGGATTGTAGAAAGTATGAGTATTTAGTTACTTTAGGAGGGACCTTAGGATGGAAACAAATTTTGGATGTCACTTTCTGCATAGTGTCTATGAGCATCCACATATGAAATTTCAGAACTATCATAACAATTGTTGCTGCTAGGCATATTTCGTTACTTTACTTTCAAAATTTTGAGAAATTTCATTGTGCGGTTTAATTTGGCGTCCAAAATTAAAAATAAATTTGATCTGCTTATGGTATTTAAGGATCTTCTTGGGAAGTTTGAAGCCTCTAGCTCTTGTAGTCTCTAAGATCAGCTAAATCGACTCGGCTATTGATCCTGATTAAGAATATATATACTTTATAGGTTCTGTCACGCCTCCTACTTCAATAGGGATCAGGGTATAAAAAGTTGGCTTTGTTTCAGCTATTTTTTGCGATCAAAGCGGGCAGCACTGATAACCAGTGCAGCACACCAGTTGAATCGCACAGCGTTGCCACACTGCAAGTGCATTATGTCAAATCAGAATTTGACGTTGTGATCTTGTTATGTTATGCACAACAATGACGTCACGTGACCACTTGGAAAATAAATAAACAAATTACTTTTGGCATTTCAAGGAAACAAAACGGGAATTGCGACATAAACTAAAAACCCAAAGAAAAGAGTACTTTAAGTATTTTGGCATAAATTGTGCGTGGTTCGAATTGGGCATAAATTGACTTGGGCTGGCAACGCAGTTGGAACATTTCTACCTTTTTCCCCCCGAGGAAAATTTGCATATGTTAATTTTTTTTGGTTTTGTTTATGAAATTTTATGCAGTTGAGTGGGCGGGGGAGTAGCGGTGTGTGTGTGTGTGTGTGCCGTATGGTCAGCTGCTTGGCCATGCGACATGTACAGTTAGTAACAGTGTTAAAAAAAAAACTTGCATTATTTGCTATTGGGGCGTGGAGAAGGGGGCGGGCTGGCAGTTTGGCGGTGTGTGGAGGTAGCGGAAGGGGGGTTAGTTGATTGACAACCGACAAATAAACATTACACAATGTTTAATAAGCAAGTGCAGCAAAAAGGCTGGCAACGCTGCAAATAAATCTGGCAAGTTGGACATTGAGCTGTGTTGGCAGCCCACACGCAGCTGTAACTGTGTGCGTGTGTGTGTGACTGTGTGTGTGGGTGTGTGTGTGTGCGCTGACGAAATTTTTGTATTTGCTTTTTTATTAACTTATTTTAAGCAAATTATGCATAAATTAATTGAATTTCGATTAAATATTAACAACTAACGGCACACTGCAGGCACTCGACACACACACACACACACACACACACACCGCGCACACCCCGCACACACACACCACGCACCTGGGGCCTGCTGTCAATGCGGCAACAAAATGCGTCATGTTTTCTTTTGCCCACTTTAATTGCTCTTTCGCTATTTATTTAATACCAATTTCACTTTGCGCTTATTTTTATCAGGCCGCACACACACACACACACACACATTCTAATTGGGCATTTTTATTTTTTTTCGTTTTCGGTTTTCTGTGCTCTAACGACGCCCGTTTGCTGCGGTTTTTAATGGGTATCTACGTAATTAGCACTTGATTTGTTGTTCTCGTTTGCATTTAACATACCTTTAAGTATTTGTTTTGCTCGGGCGTGCAAAAACAACAACAATGAGAAAAAGACGAAAACAACAAATTGACGAATTTAACGTGAGACACGAAACGCAGCACGCTGCGTGTTCAAGCAAAAGCAAAAACAATAACTGGAGAGCCGCAGAGTGTGACCAGGCGCAGGCCAACCCGATAAGGCCAAGCACGCAGTGCTACCCCCCAGCTACAATAAATGTATAACTTACAACAAATGCCCATCTAATTTATAGAAAACCATAAAAATATCCCTTAAAGAATGCATTTATTTTTATTAGTAACCGCACTATCAACAATTCCTTATTACCTAAAACAGTCTGGCAGCACCATAGCTGCAACAGCATTTGACTTAAATATTTAAAGCAAAAAGCATACAAATTATTTATATTGACTGCTTTAGAAGTAAATGATTCTTACAGACAAAACTCAACTGTTTCTAAAGAAGAGTACTGTTGAGTTTTGGCTGATTTAATTTTATATGTAATATCGGCGATTCTTTAAAGCCTGAAACAGTCTGGCAGCACCATACTTGGCAGCATTTAAATTAAATACAGCATGTAAATGTAAATTATTAATTGCTTACGTATTAAACTCATTTTACTGCTCAAGTTCAACAGTTTATAAAGTATAATAAAGTTAAATGCAAAACAATATTCATAATTGCTGAGCTTATACCACAGTATGGCAGCTCTATTATTGGCGCTAAATTTAAATATTACTTTGGATGTGTGTATACAGTTCTCAATTAATAAACGTAGTAGAATAAATTAGTAAATTTTATTGACTGCTCACAAAATTAACGCTTTTTACAGCTTAATTTCAGCAGCAAAATAAAGCTAAATTCAAAACAACTGCTCAATTGCTAAGCATACAACACAGTGTGGCAGCACTGCTGTTGGCGCAAAATTTAAATATGCGTCTTCCTTGTCATTTAATAAGCGTAGTAGAGTAAATTAGTAAATAAACTATTTACTGCCTACGAAATTAAGTCTTTTACAGCTGAAGCTTAATAGTTAAATTCAAAACAATTGCACAAATGCTACACCACAGTCTGGCAGCACTTACAGCTCAGTCTGGCAGTATCAAAGTTGGCGCCAAATTTAAATATTACTTTGGCTGCGTCATTAAACGTAATAGAGCTGAAGAAGCCCCGATGTTTTGTCTTATAAAAAACATCAAAACGCCGATGTTTCTCCAGCGCCAAAAACGTTATATATTTCGAGCCAAAATTCAATAATTCACCCCCACACACAATAAGCACAATCTGCGTATAAAAATCAGTCTGGCAGCACCACAATTTGGCGCTATATTTGAATTAAGTTCAGCCCACATTTAGGAACAGTTCTTATATATCAAGTCATAGCCAAGGCTGGCAGTTTTTCGTTTTGTTTTGTCTTTTCTCATGCTTTACTTGTTTTTAATAATTCGCTATGTAAAAAAGGCCTTAAAATGTAAACATAAAGTAAATATATTCAGGTTAAGAACAACAGAACACACAATCTTTATCATTGTCGTTTGCAGCAGTTTTACATATAAATACATACATATCCGGGGATATATACGTATAAATATATGTACAATATATAGATAGGATTGTGAATACAACATAACTACCTACCAAACCGCTTTGAAAATTGTTGTTTTTTTTTATCGTTTTTTGTAAGCTTTTCTTTTCTTTTCTTTTTCTGAACAAACATTTTGAACAAAACAGAACCACATCATTATCAATATCAATATCATTATCATCATCAACATCACGTGCATAACACTTGGTTATATCTGGGTTATTACAATAAATATGCTTAGGCCTAGTCTATATATGCTCGTTTTTTGTGCTTTTTGAACAAGTTTTTGTGGAAATTTTCGGGGGAAATGTGGAAAATGTAACAAAGGATCGGATCAGCTTGGATCGGAAGTATAATGAGTATTGCACAGAGCAGGGGATATGCTGAGCCGCCGCTGGAACTTGTAGAGCGTTAAGGAACAAACTGGAAACGATCGAATACAGACAGACTTTTGCTTTTCATATATTTTTTTTTTGAGGCTTTTTAAGGATTTTTCTTTCTTTTTTTTTTTTTTTTTTTTTTTTTTGAATTTTTGGTGTGGCAAATAAATTTTTTAGACTAGTTGAGAATTTTAACGAATTATCCACACGCATATAGAACACAGCTCTAGAACGTGATTTTGAAAAGTTCTGGACTTTTGATCATTTCGAATTTTCAACTTTTACGGTTTTTTTGTTTTTATATAACGCACACACCTACAATTACACCACACATGGAGACACCGCACGGCGGGGTTTGCGTCCGTGCATATGTTTACTGTTATTCGTTTTCCGTTCTTCGTTCGTTCCATCTCTTTTCAATCAGTTTCAATTCAGTTCAATTCAATTCAATCAATCAATCAATCACTTCGCTTGATTCAGTGGTTGTCTGCATCTTTGTCTTTATCGTGTCGTTGTTGTTCTTGTTCATGTTGTTGTTGTACAGAAAAGTAGGTATTTTCAGCTGTTTCATTCCTTTCGGGGGGAGTGGGTGGTGTGGGGTATGGGGGATGGATTCTTGGGGCTAATCGAAAGTGGGCGTGGGGAGGAGCTGGAGGCGTCGAAAGTCGGTTCAGTCGGACCTTATGTCGGTAAACCCAGTGTTTTGCGCACCAAACGCTGCGCAATCCTATTGAATTCCTCCCTTCGCTCGCGCCACATGATCGCTGCATCCACATTGGCGCCACTTTCATCATTTGGTTCTGCAATATAAAGAAGGGGAATATTAGTTGAAAGTTAAGGAATCTTTATAAAGCATACTCTATAGTCTACTATTTTCGATACACCCTTTCAACGAAACCCTAAAAGACAGTGCAGGCTGGGTTCGGGATCCTCAAATGGGATCCTCCCGAGAGAACTCGATGGGATTAACTCTAGTCTCTTAGTTTTTAAACTATCCTAGCTTGTTGCTATAGAACCTGCTCTTTTACAACAGCCAACATATGTCGCAGCCAGCCGCATTGTACTACTATATCATTTCGCTATCATAAGCTAAAATTTGGTTTTGTCCATATTTTCTAAGTTTTTGAAGCTACAGTTCTTAAATTTTGTATACATTCGATGTAATAATTATCTATATATCTATATACATTTCAAATCTATTGGGCTATATACCAGGAAGTTTGGCATCTTTTAACATTGCTACACTCTGTTCCTCTGGTGAAAGATAAAGTCTTTTAAACCACAACCTAGTTTATCTAGGAGGGTCATGCCAATTGACATGAGCGAGACTCGAATTCGCACCTCTGGTTTGGCGGGATAGTGCGCTATCTACTGGTCCAACGAGGCCCCCAAATTTTTCCTCTATGGGTTACGCTAAAGAGTATGGAATCTCCTATGATAAGTAGAATATAATATATAATAATTATAGATTTGGATGTTAAGTTGAGACAGTTTTTTAAAAGACGCATAGTCGAAAAGCAAATTAAAGACTATTTTTAGATAAAATTGGAATAATATTATAAGATATAGTATCCTGATTTTGCAAAAGCTCAATTTTTTATCTGGTTCGTGCAGTAGAAAAACGACTTTTCTACTGTGCGAAACAGATAAAAGAGCTAAGCTCGAAATAAGAACTGAACACGATATGAGAACTGAAGAAGATGTAAGATCCGAATAACACATAATATCTTAACAGGACATAAGATCAGAAGATATAGCAACTGAACAAGATGCAAGATATATAAGATTTGAACTATATACAAGAACTGAACAAGATATAAGAATTGAATAAGATATAAGAACTGAACAAGATAAAAGGACTGAAGATCTAATTGAACAAGATATAAAAGCTGGAGAAGACATAAGAATTGAATAAGAATTTAAGATCCGAAAAAGATATAGGAACTGAACCATATACAAAATCTAAAGAATATATAACATCTGGACCTGATATAAGATCTGAACAAGATATAAGATCTAAAGATATTAAAACTGAACAAGATATAAGATCTAAAGATATTAAAACTGAACAAGATATAAGATCTAAAGATATTAAAACTGAACAAGACATGATTAAAGATATAGGAACTTAAGAAGATATAAGAATAAAATAATATATAAGAAAGGTATCTAGCGTACATTTTTTAATGAGATGGAATTGGATTGTATTTATTTATAGGATCTCTGACATCTTTCGGAATATAAAAAACTCTACATTCTTTGGATTACCCCAAAAACAGCTACAATGTAAGCAATTTTGGTTGAAAGTCTCTCAGATTTGAGAAAAACCTTTTGAATCTAGTTGAAGTATGTTTATAAAAAAGAACTTGCCATAATAACAATTAATTTGTAACTTCCTGTCTACTCCTGCTAGGAGCTAAGGACCTCTATAAGAAAAGCTTCTATGACATACCGTAATGTTCCGGCTGATTTAGACATAGGTGCTATTTGGAGTTTAGGTACAAAATTTCAGCATGAAAACTTTAGGATATACCGAGTTACGAGAGACTATAGCGAATCCTTAAGTTTCGACTGTCTATCATAGCTTGTAGACTTCTACAAGAAAGGCTTCTATGACATACCGAAATGTTCCGGCCGATTCAGACATAGGTGCTATTAGGAGTTTAGGTACAACATTTGAGCATAAAAACTTTTGGATATACCGAGATAAGCGAGACTATATCGAATCCTTAACTTTTGGAGTGTCAATGACAGGGTGTAGATTGTTTTTACCTGCCAACATGCTGACAACACTCAGTAGTATCTTCTCGACACTCTGCACGGGACTCCAGCGCTCGGCCGATAGTTCGTAGCCCATGGGATCGTCGCCGGGGGCGTGTAATATTGATATGCAAACGCGTCCGTCGGCAAAAATGTTTGGATGAAACATATCACAAGTGAATTTCATTTTTGGTGGACTTAGTGGATAGTCGGGCGGAAAGACGAGGCGTGCGGGAAACACGCCGCCCTCAAAGCAAGTGCCTTCGGGTCCGCTGCAAAGTGCAAAATTTTATTATATTATATTATGATATCATATCAGTTGGGTAGGGGTGTGTGTGTGTGTGTGGGGGGGGGGGGAGTGTGCATGACTTGGCACAAATGGTACTCACGCTATGAGAGCTTCCCACTCAAAGAAGTTGTCCTCGCTGATGGGTCCGGCTGCAATGCCCTCCGGAGGATCCATAGTTAACTCTGTAAAGGGCGGCAGGGGAAAGGGGGATGAATATTGTAAGATTGGACTTTTGTTTATATTATGACGGAACCTGGTAGATCGCACTATCTACCCTCTCTTTCGCACTCTTTGCGACTCCCTCGCTTGCACTTACGTTTATATTCCGCCATCAGGCGACGCAGCGCGGATCCAGCCATTTGATCCGTAGTCCGTCCACTTCAGATGGTCTCTCGCTCTGTCTCTGTCTCTATCGCTGTCGGTTTCGCTTTCTCGCTCACTCTCGTTGGGGAGTTGGGGAGCAACCGAAAAACAAAAAAAAAACTACGTATATATATATGTATGGCTATATATATATATATACACATATAACACCACGTTGGTATTATTGCAAGCGTGTGGCCTCAACTCGCACTAACTTCCCAGACGACAATAACAAAAGGAAAAGAAAATAAATTGAAATTTCCAGTTTATAAAGTGTTGCTACTTTGTTCGTAGGCGTATGTCAATGTCGTCGAGCAGCTTGAAGAAAATGAAACTACGTTTTTCTCGTTTCACAGGGTTGCCACGTCGCCTGCTGTCCCCCCACCAAGCACACGCCATGCCCCCAGCACACTAACTGCTTATTAGCTTGGCAAAATTACTTATTATTTTTGTTATGCAATATTGTTGTTGGCGTCGCAGATGTATTGTTTGCTTTTTACACGATTTGTTAATATACACATATGTGCAGGCAATATCTGGCAACAGCTGAGTGCAGGTTGGAGCTGTGCTTGTAGTCGCATCTGGCAGCGCCGTGTATGTTATCATGCTGTAAAAAACATTGGGGGTATTCAAATAATTCTTATTGTTTTAGGCAAAAAGTATCGATGTTAAGTAAACAGCTGTTCTGTGGAAAGTCTAAAATATTTTCAATATTTGCAAAAGCTTAAAAAGATTTTTAAAATAAAATTGTCTAATAATTCTTATTGTTTTAAGCAAAAAGTATTGATGCCAAGTAAGCAGCTGTTTTAACATCACTGTAATATTTTCAAAAAAATTAAAAAGATTCTTAATATAAAATTGGAACTATTCAAATAATTCTTATTAGTTTAAGCAATAAGTACCGGCGTCAAGTAAATAGGTGTTCTGTACAAAGTCTAACATAACTGGAATATCTGCAAAAGCTTGAAAAGATTTTTAAATATAAAGTTGGGGTATTCCACTTATTCTTATTGATTTAAGCGAAAAGTATCGATAACATAAGCACAGCTGTTTTAACACCACTGCCACATTAATAAAAGTTAAAAACTATTTTGAATATATTATACTTTTTCTGTTTTTATTTGATTACCATTAAAATTTAGCATAAATACTTTTGTATTGAACATAATAAAAAAATATATATGGTACTTTTGTTTGAATTTTGTGTTGAAATATTATAAATTTGTGTACAAAATTACGTGATTTATTTATTTTTCTGCTAATATGCAAGCTTAGTTCTTGAGCATAAATGATTTCAAAATAAATAAATGTAATAGCCTTATAAGAAATTTTGATCTGGCAACAGGCTTGTTACGCTTGAAAAAACTTGCATATGGCAACTCTAGTATGCGTCGTTGTTTCTTTATCGCGAGATCTGGCAACGCACTAGCTGTACATTTTTAAATTTAAATATAATATCAATAGGCAAATACTAATTACAGCTCATTATGTTGCTGCTGCTGTTTTATGGCGGGCAAATGCGCTTTAAGCTCACGCCAGAAGTCCACGCGCTGCTGCAGCAGGCCAGCCTCCATGCGCAACAGCTCCTGGTCATGATCCAAATCCACCAATTTGGTGCCAAGGCGCGCATATTCAACCGGATATGTCGTTGTGGGCAACCAATTGGACAAGTTGCTGGTGCCCGGCAATGGATTTGGATCACTGAAACAAGTATGGATTAGCCTCTTTATATGATATATTGTATATATATATATATAATTATATGCTTACCCAGTGCGCGCGAAGTTTACCCACAGGCGCAGCATAAGATCTCGCAGCTGCAGATCATGCCGGGTGGGCACAGCGCTGACGAACAGCTCCTGTCCAATGGGAAACAGATACTGCAGCTCCTCCGCATGGCAGGTGCCATAGAACTCATTGCGCGCGCCCATGAAAATCTCCGAGAAACTGGCTGCACCCTTGTGCTCGAACAGATAGACATATGTGGCGGGTGCTCTGGACTGATCCTCTCCAGCATCGAGACGCATGCGCAGATACTCATCCACGCCCGCCACAAACCAGCCATCCGATATGAGCTGCAATGACAACAAGACAGAGTGCTCGATTCATTAATATATAATTAAGGAGAGATCAAAATAGGATGGATAAAGTTTTTTGATGCAACTTTCTACATGGGGTCTATGTACACTTACATACCAAATTTCATAACTTTTGCATACAAATTGTGGCTGCTAGACACATTTTGTTACTTTCCAGGAAAATGGAGGGATGTATCAAAATGTTGGGAAAGTCTTTACTGCAGTTTCTAATCATGACGCCAAATACCAAATTTGGAGTTAATAGCTTTATAAATGTCAAAGTTATGACCATTTTATCGAAAATCGTTTTTATCGATTATCGGCTGAGTGGGGCGTGTCATCCAAAATTTGAAACAAACTAGTACTGCTTATGCTATACACGGATCTTTCCGCCAAGTTTGCCGTCTGTAGCTCTTTTAGTTTTCGAGATCGACGTGTTCATGCAGATGGATGGACGGATGGAAAGACGGACATGGCTATATCGACTCGGCTATCGATGCTGATAAAGAGTCTATGAGTTCTGCTAAGCTTCCTTCTGCCTGTTACACACATTGGAACAAAGCTATTATACCCTTCTTCCGATTTTTCAAATGAGATCAGGGTATAAAAAGGAGGCTAGGTTAATCCCCCTCCCATATATGGTTTGACTCTTCCACTTACATCGGTTAGATTCTGATGGTTGGTTTTGTTATAGTTGTGCCCCTGCTTGAAGTAGAAGTTCTCAATGCGCTTCGTTATGCGCAGTTGTGTCTCCTGGTCATGGTGATCATAGTTAAGTACGATGGGCAGCAGCTGCTCAAAATGCTGTTTAAATTCCGCCATAAGCTCGGGTAGATTCAGCAGCGCCGCTGTCTTCAATAGACCCTCCTCCGAGGTGACGCCCATCATCAGCGGCAGCTGTTGACCATGTGGCGGAGCTGCCTCACGTGGTCGTTTGGTCAGAAAGGCGTCCTCATGTGCGGGCTCAATAACAGGTGGAAATGGTATCATGGGATCATAATCCCAAAGCTGTCAAATAAATCTTACGTTTAATTCCGTTTCAGATCTTCCGCACCCGCAGCACTTACAAACATATCATACAGCGTGGCCACTATATCCTCCGCCTGCTTGCCCCGCAGACACTGCAGTTTGGCTGCCCAATCCTGGCCAGCTGCATCACAGCCCACCAGCTCGGCTAACTTCTGCGCGCGCTTTGCTGCCACGCCCTCGTGCGCTGGCTGCGCCCAGGGATTGTAGTAGCTGCCCGACTGTGCTATGCCACGATGCAGCAGACCACGTGACTGCTCGGAGAGCATGTGATAGGTCACACTGGCGCCACCGGCGCTCTCGCCAAACACGGTTACACTGCTCGCATTGCCACCAAAGGCAGCTATATTATCGCGCACCCAGCGCAGCACCTGCAGCTGATCCTTCAGTCCATTGTTGCCCGGACAGTCCAACGTCTCCGTGCTGAGAAAACCCAAGGGACCCAGTCGAAAGTTCGCCGAAACCAGCACAATTTGATGATCCAGCAAGAAATCAGGTCCATAGAAGCTGCTAATGCCCGAACCACATTGCCAGCCGCCGCCATGGAACCAAACCATCACCGGCAACGGCTCCTCTGGCAACGGATCCGGCGTATAGACATTCAGATAGAGGCAATCCTCCGAGCCCTCGATTTGAGTATCGCGTCGGAATGGATCACGTTGCAGGCACATGGGCGCATCCTTCACGGCCAAACGTTCACCCTGCCAGCCGGGTTGCGCGACGGGCGCTTGGAAACGCAGCTCGCCCAGTGGCGGCAGGGCATACGGCACGCCCATAAAAGCACGCATGTGCCGCCCACTGTGCGTCGTGCGATGGCGTCCAATCAACCAGCCGCCATGCGGCAGCTGTACGTGCATGCCCTGCGAAGCACGTGCCGCCGTCCCGTCCAGCCTCAGGTTCAGCAGCAGCAGCCAGAGCCACGGCCAGAGCCAGAGCCCGCGCGTCCAAGTGATTGCCATTATGTCGGATCTTGAAATCACACTGATTTGGCTAACGCGCTGCGTTGCCGGTTTTAAGATTACAACATCATCCGAAAAACCAAAACAAGCGTTGTTACCGTCAACAGAGGCACACTGGTTCCGACTGGTACAAAACAGATCTTGAAAATGCAATAAATTAAAAAAATAAACAATACTCGACAACAATGAAAACAAGTCGAAAATTGTTTAATTAACGTCGTCTTCTAAGCTAAGCTTTAAATTTGTTTATTTAATTATAATAATTTATTAAAAGCTTTTCGATTTAAGGTGCTTTATACGCTTTTTGAACTTAGGTGAAAGCTTTTTGTTTTATGCCTGCTAGAAGATAATGATAAATTAATCATAATACATCCAATTAATCATAATCCATAATTAATCAAAAGCTTTAAGGCTTTGAGCGATTTAATGTGCTTTTCCAATATTTGTATTTATTCAAGAGCAAATATCTCTTCTTGTATATCTATTCTTGATTATTAAAGTAATTATGAGAAATTAGTAAAGTGAAGAATAAAATTAATTATGGAAGCTTTAATGTGCTTTGTAATGTGAGAGTTTTTATTTTCACTTTTGTTTTGTAAAAATCTTAAGAACTTTCATTTTTAAGTCTTGAAATAAGTTTTTGGGAGGGTTAAAGTGCTTGATCCACTCCTTTAGCTTAAATAAAAAGTGCTAAAATTATATGAAATTGTTAAGAACTTTAGTTTTTAAGGCTTGAAATAAGTTTATGGCAGCTTTAAGGTGCTTGTTATAGTCTCTTAGCTTAAATAAGATCCATTGTTTTTAGCTGAGCTTTCAATACATTAAATATGCTTTCCATTTTGCTGTGAAAGCACATTTTTCAATTTTGATACAGCCTTAGTGTGCTTTCCAAATTTTAATCTAATTTTGATGAAAATTTCTAGACAACAATTAAAATCCAGTTGCTCTTTTTAGTAATTTAAGTTTAATCCATTGTTACCTGGAACTTTAAAGCTCATTATATAGTATTAACTGAAATAAAGAGGTTAAAACATATGAATATATCAAAATTACTTGACTGTAATCAAAATTTGATTGCTTTGTTTTGACTTATTTAGGATCAATCAACGATAACTTGAAGCTTTAAAGCACATTGAACTGAAATACAGATGTTAAAATATAATATGAATAATATTATTAAAACAGCATTAAATTTTAAGCTTAAGTATTACAGTTTTTTATATGTCTTCTGTACGAAAAACAAACTTTTAAGCTTTCAGCTTAATCAAATCCTAACTACTAAATAAATTAAAGCTTAAAATGATTTAGCTTTCCCGAGAAAATGAGTTTTTGGCTCAAGCGGAAGACAATCCATATTTAACCACTGTAAATACAATTGAATATTCATTGAAAACTTTACTCCAAAATCGAGACAGGTTTTCGCTCTCGAATAGAAGAGGGGATCATCGTGTTCCAAAATTCTAATTAGTTATGCGTTGACCACAACTAATCCGATGAGAAAGCAAGTTTTGTTCCAGCATTAAAATTCTATTTTCAAGATTGTTCAATTGTTTTGTGCGAACTCAAACCACTGTACGAACTTGTTTTTTGGGTACATATTGCATTAATTTGACATATTTATATTGTATATTTTTTGGTTTTTTTGGTGTGTTTTTGGTCTTGTTTTCGTCTTGAGATGATTAACATCGGTTTCCATTTAAGTTACTTAGCGTACAGTAGGTCAGGCAACTTAACAAATGCACTTAAGGCGAGTATTTATTGTTGCCCGATCTCGTACCACTGTGCGTAATGCCGTGTTCTCAATGTGTGTCGCATGACTGGCAATTTTTTGGACATTAGCCGATGTGTTCTCCTTTCGAGTTTCCATTAATTAGCCAAGCGATAGTTCAATTTTGGTAATTCCAATGTTATCATACAACAACAACAACCAGGACAACATCAACATATAGAAATAAAAAATCCGATGACAATTATGTTGGAATAATTGGTAAAAACATCAAACGTCAATTTATGTTAGCCTTCGCTTTTTTCTCGTCTTTCTCGGGGTCTGCGGGGAGTGCCAAAAATATCATAAAGTATCTACTGTATGAGTTGCAGATTTTGATACTCTTTTCGGAGCAAAAGTATATTAACATTGTGCTGAGGTTTGTAAAGAAAATTTTGAAAGTAAATTTTTTGAGGTATTTTACAACTTTATACTTGAATATCTTGGCCAAATTTTGTACAATAAAAGCATTATACCCAGTACTGAATTCTTCACCCTTTCACGAGTCGGCAAAGGCATAACATTCCGAAATCCAACTGGATTAGGCTGAGTTTGAGTCATATTGATTATCATAAGATGCTTTTTTTTAAAGATATAGTCCAACTTTGAACTCACATATCTTGACCAAATCTTGACCGATCTTAGAATGTTATACCTCATATTGTAATGACTAGCACAATCGATTAGCATCAAAAATTTACAATCTCAGAATATCATCGAAAATGTCAAAAATGTCAAGGGGGGACATCAGAAAAATTGTCGAAATGGGCTAAATTTTAAAATCGAAAATGTTCCTTCTATTTTGATTCAATATGCTTCTACGAGTATGAAAAGGTATAAGATTTCGAAATCCGACTTGATTTGGCCGAGTTACAGTCATTACAACAAAGTTTCAAAATTACATTTTTTGAGGTATTTTACAACTTGAAACTTGAATATCTTGGCTAAATCTTAGATTACTTACGGTTTATTTCCACTTCATTACTTACACTTTTACGAGTTCGAAAAGTCACAACATTCCAAAATACGAGGGGATTTGGCCGAGTTACAGTCATTTAAATATTCCAAAAAATACCACTTTTGAGATATTCTCTAAATTTATACTTGTATATCATGGTTAAATCTTAGACAATTCAAGTTCTACAATCAATACTCAATTTTATACATTTCCACAAGTCGGAAAAGGCATAACACTCTGAAATCCACCTTGATTTTGCCGAGCTAAAGTTATTTAAAAGATTTTAAAAAACTTTTCCAATAATATATTCCAATCTTAAATTCGGATATCTTGATAGATTTTGAACAAATACTGACAAAATATTATCGTATTCGCAGAATGACCCGGTTATAACTTGTTTCCCTTACTTTTATAGTTATTGTCGTAGGATTATGACAGGCTTGGTTGACCGAGTGTTTATAAAGTCGGTGTTGTGGAGGACATTTTTTTTACTTTATGGAAGTTTAGTTTTTTTTCATTCTCTAGGTTCAAATATAGTATAGTATAGTAGATTGTATAGTAATACGTAACAACTTCCAAAACAGTGACTATTTAGTTAGAATTTAAGCAGAATTTTCTCGAAAATATTTGTTTTCCAAATTAAAGTTAGGATATTTAGTGAATTTATTTCATTAGCGCTAGAAATATGCCCATATCAATGTTGCCTAAAACATGTAACTTCGGTGAGGCATCAAAAAAAAAAAAAAGAAGTTGATGAAGAGGAAGAAGAGGCAAATAAATAAAAACAATTGACTTTGTTTGGCTTCGAAACTTGTCGAAGTTGGCGTAACTCAGACCAAAAAAAAACCATAAAGCTCTGAGACTAAGAAAAAATTATAAGTTGTAGGTTAAACGTGGAGTATGCGCGACTAGTAAGATACTTTGAAATGATTATGAGAACTTTTACGAAAAATTTACAATTTTCAAGCAGACTTTTTTCAATAACAAAAAAACTACTTTTTCTATTCGAACAGCCTATAATTAGCTATCGATCCTACAAATTTACGAGCAATCCACTTATACACAGGGAAAATATTCTTCATACAATTTTACATATAGCACTTGACTAGTCGGGGCTACGGCGGACCAGTGGTTAGCACACTGTTCCGCCAAACAAGATGCTGTGGGTTCGAGCCCCACTCATAACATGATCCTCTTAGAAGAACTGGGGTTGTGGCTTAGGATTTGATATCGATCAACATTAAAAGATCTTCAGTGAAGGATGCAGAAATAAGGGCAAATAATGCTTCAGGATGTGGCCCGATAAGGTTGTTATGATCATATAATAATAATAATAGTTCAGTAGGACTGTAATGTGTCTGGCAGATCGAGAAGAATATGAAAAAAGCGTTTAGCCAGGTAGAAATTCTATGCTCCTTAGATTTTTCAAGAGATTCGTTACAGAACTGAAAATTTGAGAAAAATTGAAAAATTTCATTCGAAACGGATTCGAAATATATGAAGCTTTATCATTGATAATTACTACTGTTTGTGGTTACAGATACAACTTCTTGTTCAGTCTTAAAATATTTGCCTAGTGTCGTAGTCAGAGCTACCCGCTTAGCATCCAATTACGGGGTATAAAGAATACCCCACAGTTACAACTTGCCGTTCAGTCTTAAAATATTTGTGCGAATATTTACTTACTGGCATAGTCAGAGCTCCCCGCTTAGCATCCAATTACAGGGTATATAAAATACTGAAGCGCACTTAAAAAATGCCTTTGCATGCCCAAAAATGCCAACAAGCTAATAAGCGCAACGTCTGCAGGGTCCTTTGAAGTTGACTTCTCGGTTGATGAGAGACGGAAGACAGAAGATGGATGATGGAAGGTGGAAGATGGAAGATGAGCGGGTGACAGGGAGACAGGGGGGGGGGGACTGGGTGACCGGGTGAGCGAGACAGCATGATGATTTTCAATTATGCTTTGACATTTTATTTGCAACTCACCTGCACGAGTTACACTCACATGACCACGCCTCCCGCCACCGCCTACGCCCGCCCCTGCCATTCATTTGTTCTTAACTTTAGGAAGTTCCACTAAAATGCGACAAACACAGGACAAACAACCACTTTGCCGGGGCCAAAGGATATGACAAATGTGCATGTCCTGCCCGCAGATTTATTCAGTTGGCAGCATTTTTAATCCACTTGAGTGGCCATTTGTCAGCCAAAACCAACGATGGTCACTCTGAAAAAGCGCACACATATGAAAAAGGGGGGAACACTTGGAGTAGTCATCAATTGGAACTGGACTCTCCCTCTTTCGATATGAGAAAGTTCCTAAATCTGACCCAAATTGATCATCTTTATGTTTTGTAATCTAATAACTTCATTTGTAGTAGCACCTGAGTTATATGACTTTGGTAAAGGGCAATAAAACTTATGAAATTCAGGGAGTAGTTTTCCATGCGGGCTCCTTACAACGAACAGTTCTTAAGCAGTTCTGGATTAATTGAGCCCGAAAGCACAGCCTGAACAATATAACCGGCGTGACGAGTTTTCCAAGATCATCCCGAGAGCTGATATTTATAAAACGCATAGAGGAGATTCTTGACCTCTCCCTAACCTCATGCATCGGCTCTGGTAAAGACGAACGCAGAGTAATAGGGAGCAGGAAGTTTAAATCCTTCAGTCCAAACAAAGGCCGGTTTTAAGTCAACAAAGATCCCATAACAATCGTCTTCATTAATCTGTTACCTCACAGGTTTTATCGTATGTTTCTCGAGGGTTTCTCATGAGTTTCACGTGTGTATTTAATCAATGTTTCTCAGGGACCCTTATTGGTTAATATATTGCAATATAAATAGTTGAGCGATCTTTGTTAAAAGTATATACGTATTCTCGTGTTCCTTTCGTAGGATTATGTGTCCTAAACCTGATTTTCACGTGAAATCTGTTGGGGGACTATATATATATAGCTTACCTGTCAAATTAATGACTTTTGATTATCCAAAAAGAGTTTTTTCGTATGATTTAATAGGGTTTCTCGTAGGTTTCTCAAAGGCCTCCCTCGTGTGTTTTTCGCAGAATTGTTTCACGTGGAATCTTTTCGGGTTAATATCTTTATACTTGCCTGACAGATGAATGACTTTCGGTTAGCCAACATGAGTTTTTAGTGGGTTTTTGCGTAGGTTTCTCGAAGGTCTTTTTGAGTCATTTCTCGTTCTCAAACTATTGGTGAAAATTTCGTGCGTTTCTCGAAGGTTTCTCGTAGGTTTCTCTTGGTTTTTGCGTGGGATTTGTGTGCTATTTCAAGGGGTTCCAAAGGTAGAACATTTTGTCATTTTCATTTCTATTGTATCATTTGCAAATTTCATGAACTCGTGTAAAAAGTAATGTTTACCATGTCAAGTGTGTTTACCATGTCGAAAATCCCCCAAATCCAGTTTAAAAACAAAAAAATTTAAATGAAAAACCCCATTTGATATGCAAATCTCTTAAGGTTTTGACCAAGTTTGGCCAATTGAAAATTGATTAGTCGCATTTCCGTTGGAATTGAAATGAAAATTCCGATGTTTGTATTATTTACGTATTCCCAAATAAAAACAAAAACAAACAATAAAACACCTGAACAAAAACAAAAGCCGAGAAAAAAATGCAACTTTTTAAAATGAAATTAAAATTTGGATGAAAAAAGAAAAAAAAACCCCACTGCTTGAGGCAGTTTTTGGGGTCAAGTTTTCAAGCCGTTTTCATATTAAATGATATTTTAAAGTATTTTTTTGTTCTCGACGTTTTATTTGCATAAATATTTTGTTAAGATTATGCGGGATTCTACTGCTTTAAAGCGAAACGGTGGAAAAAAATCGGTGCAATCCCAAGCCAACCCCTTAACCAATTGACAAACCCTTCCGAGGGCCTTTGGTAACCCCCGCTCCCCCTAGGTTTCGTCCATGGCAAATGAAAACGAAAATGAAAAATGAAAATGATTTATTGAAGGTGAAATATTTATTGTTTTTTACACAAATTCTCGCTGTTTGAGCTCTATTTTTTTCCGTGGGTGTATTGTGATACACTAACTAGGGGGTATTTGAAGTTTGTAATGAAACTTGGTTGGGAAATTGAAAGGAATTTCAATTATAGCCGGAAAATGAGGATATGTACATAACAGCCCCAGTTTTAATGCTAGAGTTATGAAATTTGATATACAGGTGCCCACATATACTACACAGAAATTGCCATCAAAATTTTCTTATGATCTCATTAGTATTTTATGAAAGTGGATAAAGTACATATATATTCAACAGCTCACGACATAATGATATTTATTTTAGATTATTTATTTAACACAATTTCATAAAGCTATCCTGAAAATTTCAGAAGGATCCATTCATAAACACCGAAGTTATATAAACTAGAACGTGCCGACAATGGGTCAAATTGACCAACAGAGAAGATGGGATTATGTCACCTAACAGCTGATATATAATATATAGAGACACTCTCTTTGGCATGTAGGACGCCATATGATGGGACCGCAATGTTTGGATCTCTAACTTTTCCGAAAAAATCTCAAAAAGATTTCTAACCTAAAGGATCTATTCTATGTGACAAATTCATTTTTACAACTGTTTAAAATTTCCTCTGACTTTCCTCAAAAACCTTACCAAATTATTGTTAGAGTATTTGAGTTTCTCCTACAAAATTTTTGTCAATTTTCCTGTTGTTTTACTATAAACAAAAGGCCATGGAGCATCTTTTGAATTCTTCTTCTTCCTAACTCCTTTTGGCCTAACCATAAAAAACTGAAATAATTATTAACAAAAACAGCTGCTTAGAAATATGCAGCATCCTTCCCGTCGAGCAACCTTCCTGAAAACCTCGCAATCCCAAACCCAACCCAACTCAGCCCCCTGCCAGACGCGGCGGCCCAAGTATTTATTTATTCTGCGTTTTGGGTCAATTCCTCTGGTTTCATTTAATTAAAAAGAAAAGAACGCGGCGCATAATAAAAAAATGTATATAGATATATATACACGATATATATATGTATATCAAATAAAATATCCACATGCATGTCCTGACCCCCCCCCCCCACAACTCGCCCCTTCGACTGGGCCCGCGACTGGCTTGTTGGCGGCGTAACGCGCCGTATTTACTTAGGATCAGGTGGAGAGCCGGCCGTTTATACGGAAAAATGAACGGAAAAAATATAATACAAACAATGCAAAGAAGCCGCTTGCCGCCGCAGCCGAAGCCGAAGCCAAATTTCAATTTCGCGGTTGCTGCATATTTTTACCAGCCTTTTATAATACAGAATACAGACTACAATACAATACCTATGCAGGGCCTGTATACCCTGTAACCGTTTGAGTGCGCGCGAGGCATGCCAGAAGCGCAAGCAGCGCTTAGCTACTCAACAGCTGTTTGCTGGGATTTCTGTCCTCTTCTTCTATTGCTCTAATTGTTCTTCATCTGCTTCACATCATGTCTTTCATTTCACTTTCAGTCGGGGTTTTCCTTTTCGGCTTTCTCTGCTTCTTTTGTTTCATACTCTCTTTTCAACTTAACTGTCTTTCTTGCTTTGCCTCTTTGCTTTCTTCTTACTGCTAACTGCTCGCTTTCTTGTCTTTCTTCCAAGTTCGACTTTTGCCATCTTCTTAGCTTTCTAGGAGCATAAATTCTTTTGCTATGGTAATTATCTTGTCCGATTTCGTGCTATATCTCTCATTTTTCTGCTTTAGATCTTTGAGGGGTTTTGGAGTTTGGCTTTCTTTATTATCCTTTACTTTTTCCTTTACTACTTCCTTTGTTCTTTCTTTTCTTCTTCCTAAGTTTCTTTCTTTGCTTCTTTCTGTGCTATTTTCTTTGTTTCATCTTTTGCTGCTTCCTTTGAATCCTCTACTGTTGCTTCCTTGCCATCTTCCTTTGCGTCTTACTTTGCATCTTTCTTTGATTTTTTCTATGCATCTTCTTTTGCATATTCCCTTTGCTTCGCCCATTGTTTCTTCCTCAGCTTCTTCCTTTGTTTCTTCCTCAGTTTCTTCTTTCGCTTCTTCCTTTGCTTCGTCTTTCGCATCCTCCTTTGCTTTTTCCATTGTTTCATCCTTGGCCAGATTCTTATTCTATTCCTTTGATTCTTCTATGGGTCTTCTTTAGCTTGTTCCTTGGATTCTTTCTTTGCTTCTTCCTTTGTATCATCATTTGTTTCTTAATTTGCTTCTTCCATTGCTTCTGCCTTTGCTGGTGCCTTTGCTTCTTCCTTTGCGTCTTCCAGTGCTTCATTCTTTGCTTCATTGTTTTCTTTGCTTCTTCTTAGGCTTCTCCCTTTGATTCCTTTTTTGGTTCCTTCTTTGCATATTACTTTTTCTACAGATCTGTATATAGCTTTACTCGGTTTCTTTGTTAAATTTTGTTTCTTCTTTTGGTTCTTTCTTTGGTTCTTTCTTTCATTGGTTCTTTGCTTCATCTTTAGCTTCTTCATTTGTATACTACTTTGCTTCTTTGCTCCTTTGCTTCGTTCTTGCTTCGTTCTTTGCATCTTCATTTGCTTCTTTCTTTGTTTCGTTCTTTGCTTCTTCCTTTGCCTCGTTCTTGCTTCGTTCTTTACTTCTTTATTTGCTTCTTCCTTTGCTTCGTTCTTTGCTTCTTCCTCTTTCTACAGATCTTTCTATAGCTTTGCTCGGTTTCATTCTCAATTCTTTAACTTCCAGTTCTCTTTCCTTAGATTTATCACCCATTATTTGCTTTACTCTCTTCTCCCATTGAAACAAGCTTTGCTTCAGTTCTTCCACCCCAATTACAGGGTATACTCAGCGTCGCGCACTGTAAATTTTCTGGCATATTATTTGTTTGGCTTTGGCTTTCTTTTTTCCCAAGTTGGGCGGGATGAGGTTTATTCGCGATGGAATTTAAGCGAATAATTTTGGGAGCGGCCAAAGCCGAAAGAGGCCAACTTTAAAGGAGGCCCAAAAACGCAGCGGCTTAAGCGATAATTGGCCACTAGAAAATGTCGATGAAGATGAAGTCGATGACGATGGCGATGTCAATGGGAATCCGCGTGCGGATGTTGAATTCGGAATGTAAATTGCCAATGTCCGGGACTAGGCTTACAGTTTAAGCCTTAAACCGAAACTTCTGCCCGGAGACGGGGCCCGAGCCGGGCTGGCCTGGCCTGGTCTGGTCTGGTCTGGTCTGGTCGGGGGATGACGTTGTTTGGTGACATGTCCATGGGTATGGTTGGACAGCTGGGGAACTGGGGTGTGGGGTGCGGTGTGCGGGGCTCGGAAAACGCTTTCTGCCACAAATTGATATGCAGCAGCTGTTGCTCATTTCAGCAGGCGCTGGGGGCAGGGGGCGTGGCAGCCTGAGCTTGTGCATTTTATGCAGAGGCCATAATATTATCGTAATAATCATAAAAATCTCTTGTATATATACATATATATATATTCGTCTCGATATATTGAGTTGCATAAACTAAGCACAGACGCAGGACGGCAGATGGGAGACGCTCGCTGGGAGCCGGGGGCAGTCAGTACTCGGGGATTAGCTCGCCTGATTGGACACGATGTGATTAACTTGTCGTCAGTTTTGGAGTCAAAGCTTGGGCTAATGTTGATGCCGGCACGTCGCGACGGAGGCGTCGAGGGCGTCGGAGGCGTCAGCGGCATAACAGGACAATGACACGTCCCGTCGCCACACTATGGCATAAATTGACAATTTTCTTGTTATCCCGATTTTATTATTAATACATTAAAAGGACAAATTTTAACACAGGAAACATCTGTTGGATCTAAAAGCGGTTTTTTAAGGATATAATATTTTCTATATTTTGTAATTTGAGTGGTTTAAGCTTAGAGAAGAGTTAATACAGTGTGAAATCTGGCTATATGCTATATGTCGCTAGGAATGTAAGAAGATTGTAAAAATTGGCTAATTCTTAGGATAAGACGCATTTTGCTGAGCTGGAAAAGTAACAGAATGTTTCGAAAAAGTATTATTTGGTGTTTTCTCGAAAACTTTACTACCAAAAGTTTCCAACTTTTTCTATAGAAAAGCCACAATCTATTGTCAGACAACTGTTGAAACATTAGCTTCAGCTTAGTGTGCAGTTTATAATCTTTTCTAGTTAAACTCAATAATTACAGGATGTAGCTAGAGCACCTGAAAACTTCACGCTGTGACGGAGATGTGCCGGGCTCGAGCCCACGGTCCCAGACAAATAGGCGGAAAGACAGTCATAGAGGCTTGAGTCGATATATTTTTTCTACTTGACCTATTGGAAGAAGCTTTTTGAGTCTATAACGCTTCCTTCAGACAGACAGATGGGTAGCCGTACGGACAGATTGAACTCATTCTTGGGTTAAGTATTGGAGGTCTACGACGTTTTCTTCAGGCAGACATAAACACGGACAGGCGTACAGATAGACTGTCAGACATAGACCAAACGATTCCTGTACTCCTTCAGGTTATTCTGAAGGCAAGTTTTTGGTGTCTAACGCTTCCTTCAAACAGACAGATAGATAGACGGACAAAAAGACGGATAGGCAGATAGACGTTCGGGCAGATTGGACTCTGATCATTCTTAAATATTGGAGGTCTACGACGCTTCCTTCAGGTAAACAGATAGACGGAGAGGCAGACTGGCAGAAATGGCCCCAAACCATTCTTGGCGAAGCGTTTGGGAGTATAGAATATTTCCTTAGGACATAGAGAAGGGAAGAAATGGTCCAATCGATTTCTGGTTTTCTCCTAATAATTCAGAAGGTAACTTTTGGGGCTTTACGACGCTTTCTTCAGATGGGCAGATAGACAGACGGAAGAATAGACAGGTATAGAGATAGTCATGGTCCAATAAATTGTTGTATTCTTCCTAACTTTTGTGGATTCTTCTTCAAAGATATAGATAGACGGACAGAAAGAAGGAGATATAGAAAAACATGGCCCAATAGATTCCTCTCCTTCCTCTTGACCCTCCTGAGGAGGGGTCTTTAAAGCTTTGTACTAGGCATTACAAGATCTGGGGCAAAGTGAATACTCTATTTTTTTCAAAAAGAGTATAATGAATCAAGTCTTATTAAAATTCTATAATGATATAGCAAAGATCAAACCAAGATTTTGATAAATGTTAAGTTTTAATCTAATTTAAAAAATAAAATAAATAGTAATAGTAGTAATAGTAATAGTAATACTTACACAATTTCTTTACCTTTTTGATATCACATGCTATAGCTTTGCTTAACCCCAGAAAATGTATCGAATTAACCCATTGTAGCACAACGCCGAAAAGCTGGCAACATGCGCTGACAGCCGGGCAAATTAGGAAAATGCCAAAGAAATTAACCCATTACGCACTCCATTAAAGCAGCTGGGCAAATGCATATGGGCTACAGTTAATTAGCTGTGGCAGCTGATGATGCTGCTGCTGCTGCCACGCCCACTTCACACCCACACACATACACACACACACAGACACACATAGACTAAAGCTGACATCGTCTGTCAAACTTGGTTATTCAGCACGATTTAATACAAATCATCGAATGCATCGCAGCTCCCCCTTTTGTTAACCCCTGACAACCTCCCTTGCCACGCCCCACCTTCCACTTTCCACGTCCCACGTCCCCCCTCATTGTGTACGCATTAAAGCCATAGGCTTGACTCTGAAAATAAAGAAAACTTTTCTGTTTTTCCTGCACATCTTCGGCCGAACAATGTGCCAAGGGAGTGGGCGTTTGGGGTGGGGGCGTGGCTGTCAGCTGGGGCGTGCGTTTTTTGTATTTTTGAATGCCCTTTTTTTGCTTCCCGCTTTGTTAGAGTCAAGTGCATCTGGCGGTATGCCGGTTAGCCCATGGGCCAATGCATCCGAATGCCCCGGTATTTGCATTAATAACAATAACAATAACTCAGAGATGTATGCGACTGGCAGTTACCCTCTAGCCTGATCCCATTGAAATTTGGTAGAACGATAGTTAGTAAAAAAGCCTATGTGTGTGTGAAATTTAAATGTAATAGCAAAAAAAAACAAGGGAAATATGAGTATATCCGACTTTTAGTTGCGTGGTAATTATATGAAATTTAAGGGAACGGTAGATAATAAAAAAACTTAAAGGGATCTAAAATTTAAGTGCATTAGCTTGACATTTATAAAATATATGAGTAAAATCAATTTTTTCTTGCATATGATATATTGCTCAGATACTTTTGAAAATTGGTGGAACAATAGATAAACTATAATCATAAATGTTTGTGAAATCTTAACCCAGTAGTTCGAAAAACAATGTAGGAATAAACCATTTTACGTTGTATGGAAGCAATAGTCGCCTGATCTTTTTGAAATTCGGTGGAACGATGGGTAGTAAGAAAATTTAAGAGTGTGTAAATTTTAAATACAATAGCTTAGAAATCATGACAAATATGGATAAAAACCGACATTTGGTTGTATGGCGACTATATATGTAATGGTCCGATCCTGCCGGTTCCGACATATGTGCAGCCTATAAAAATGAGTAGGCTAACTGCCAAGTTTCATTAGGATAGCTTAAGAACTGAAAGACTGTTTTGCCAACAAACAGACAGAAGGATAGATAAGAACTATTTCTGTTAAGGCAAATTAGGCAGTAACACGATACGCTTTTCTTCTGAAAGTTCTTTTAGTTGAATTCTGGTCTTAAATCTGATTTACAATTGTGGTTAATTAGTTTTAATCGAATAAGAATAGAAAGGGAACCAAAATTAAAAATAAACTGGATCTATGTACCAAATTTGGTTTCTTCAACTCTTATAGTCTCTGAGATCAATGGGAACACACAGATGGACATAGCTTAATCGAATAAGCTGTTGATGCTGATCAAGAATACATATAAGAGATGTCTACTTCTGCCTGCACAAGCTTATTATACTCTTTTTTACCCATTTTTAATGGGTATAGGCCATAAACATGAGCCATATGGCAGGCCGTTCGGCAGGCATCGCGGGTTCTACGGCCTGTTGGGTGCCCAACAAGGCGCTAAGAATCAAGTGCCACAATTGCCAAGATTGTTTTTTCTGTTTTCTGATTTTTTTTTTTTTTGGTAAGGGCTGTTGCAATTTTTTTGTACGGGGTCCGTGCCCATCCCGTTTCCATTTGAGTTTAAGTTTGTTTTTCAAACTTCTAAGTAGGCCTGGCTCTTGATAATACCGAAAATTATTGTAGAAAATTCAGTTAGCTTTTAGTTTAACAAGTCAGAAACAGTTTGTTCATTCATATTATTTTTACCAGACTTTTTCGTGCACAAAAAGTTTCTGTTTCTCCGATTGAAATAAACCTAACCTAAAATTGCGTGCAAGATGAATACGCCACCGGAGGGTCTATGCGGAGAGCTTAAGAAATGCAAGGCGAGCACGGCACTAAACGAGGTAAAAACTGTAGTATTTAATTGTATATTTCGAAAGTTTTATTATCTCTATATCTATATCTATATGTTTACCGTTAGCTGCTCATTGCCGAACAGCTGATACTGGCAGATGCTCAGTCCAAATGCAACGACGAGGGAAACTTGATGCGTGTCGAAAGTAAAAAATCTTTTTCGAAGGCCGAGGGTTATGAGAATTCAGTTCTACGGGAACGTCTCGAATCATCCGTTAAGGAACGGCAGAGCGATCAAGGGATTTAGCAGCCTGTCTTTGAGTATACTTGAAATTTTTATATAGTTTAACTAAATTATGAGCAAACTGAGTAAATATCTTGAGTGAACGGGAAATCTAATTAGAAAAAAACCTGTGGTCTTTTACTTTGGGGGAGTGAATGGATTTTTCCAAAGTTTTTGAAATTTTTTTTAATTGCCTGTAGCCTAAATCATGTCGGATTTCAGAATTTTATGCCTTTTCCGATTTGTGGAAATGTATAGAATTGAGTATTGAGTGTAGAACTTGAATTGTCTAAGATTTAACCATGATATACCAGTATAAAGTTAGAGAATATCTCAAAAGTTGTATATTTTAGAATATTTTAATGACTGTAACTCGGCCAAATCCCATCGTATTTTGGTATGTTATAACTTTTTGGACTCGTAGAAGCATATAGAATCAAAATTAGATGAACATTTTCGATTTTAAAATTTAGCCCATTTTGACAATTTTTCTGATGTCCCCCCTTGACATTTTTGACATTTTCGATGAAATTCTGAGATTGCAATTTTTTGATGTTAATGGATAGTACTAGGCGATACAAGTTTGGGAAGGTATAACATTTAAATATCGGTCAAGATTTGGCCAAGATATGTGAGTTTAAAGTTAGACTATATCTATAAATAAAAAAGTCTTGTGATATTTCAAATGATTCAAACTCAGCCAAATCCAGTTGGATTTCGGAATGCTATGCCTTTTCCAACTCGTCAAAGAGTGAAGAATTCAGTACTGGGTATAACGCTTGTATTGTCCAATATTTGGTAAAGATATTCTAGTATAAAGTTGTAAAATACCTCAAAAAATGTACTTTACTAATTTTTTTGGAAAAATGGTCTAAATTAATCTCTTATTTAACCACACAATTTAACTATTTAAAAGTTACTGATATTTCATGATTATCATCAAATAGATGGGTTCTGCATTAATGTAATATAATCCAATCTAATCTATCGAAGAACTGTCTAAGAAACCTCGTAGGATTCTGAGGCATATGGCCAAATCTCTTCCGTAATTTGCTATCAAAGTTTTGGAACTTAAATATCCACTAAAATTACTATATTTTTCCCTTTTACCATCCACAAATTTCTTACCATTGTCTGAGCCCATCTCCATCTCTAGCCCCCATACCATACCTATCTCGAGCACTCTTCAGCTAGCTTATCTCTCGAGTCGTAAACCCCATTACAAGTTCCTTAAATGTCCATTTGGCACAGTGCATGTTGTCTCTTTGGTTCCATTGTTTTGAATATTTAGTTGCTGGCATCCAAATCATTTACCCCCTAACTCCAGGCCCTGTCCCGCTCCTCTGCCTGCTGCTGGCGAAAGTCTTAAGTGCAGAATGCTGCTTAGACTAGGGAAGACCCGGGAAGAACCATCAAATCGCATAAACAATGTGGTAACGGGGCGTGCGAATATTTCAACGTGACTTTGTATGATTTGCATACCCTAACCGAAAGTTGAACCATTTATGTGAAAACTAAAAGAAAGTCAGATACCAAGTTTTAGATATTACAACGTGCAGGTGTAGAGCGATTTTTTCATAGATTTACGGTCTCGGATAGATTTTACTATCTTATATGCATAGAAGGAAGCGTCGTGTATTACCAGAAGTTAACTACAGAATGTTCAGATGGATTATGGATATCGTTTAGATCATATATCATATCTGCCTGTTCGTCTTTGTAGTCCCCCAGTTTTTAAGCTTACCTAATGTAACTTGATAGATAGCCTTCTTATGTAATAAGACAGCACATTTATCGGAACCGAATGGATCGAACTACTATATATATAGCTGACACAGAAACAAAAGTCGGGTTTTCTTATATTTGTCTTGGTTTTAAGCTATTGTATTTTAATTTAACGTATCTTTAAGTTTCTATATTATCTATAGTTTCACCAAATTTTAATGGGATCAAATAATTATAACATGTGGTTACCATACAACTAAAAGTTGTTTTTGGCCATATTTTCCATGTTTTTCAAGTTCTTCCAGATTAATTTCACACACACTTAAGATTCTTTATTATCCATCTCTTCACCAAATTTCAAAAGAATCCGATCATTATATTTTATATTCTACTACAACTAAAAGTCGTTTTTGCTCATAATTTCGTTATTTTTCGATGTATACCATTTGATTTGCACACACACACTTAAGATTCTTTAATCACTATAACTGGATCAAATTTCATAAGGATCGCACCACTATATTATATAGTTGCCATACAACCAAAAGACGTTTTTTCCTATATTTCTCATATGTTTCAATCTATTGAATTGATATGTGACACACTCTTAAGTTTCTAAATCATAAAATTTTAAAAGTATGAGGCCATCATATATTTACCATATAACTAAAATTGGTTTTTGCCCATAGTTCCCATGTTTTTCAAGCTATTCCATTTAAATTTCACATAAACCTCAGTTTCTTTATTAGCTATTGATTCAAAAAATTTCAGAAAGATCGAACCACTATATAATGTAGTATAGCTGAAATTGTGTTTCATATATACAATTTTTATGCAGAAGAATGCTGCGAAAAGAGTATGAAATCTTCGGTGCGTTGAAGATAATGCCTCCTCCTTGTTTTGAGGTTGTTTTCATTTTTTCGCCGGGTTCCTTTGCCATTTACACTTGAGCGCGGGGTGCGAATTTTGTCACTCCGTTAACGGGAAGGCCATGAATACATCAGCTGAAGATGCCGCGGATGCGGATGCGAATGCGAATGTGAATCTCGAGTGCTCCTTTTTTTTGGGGGTAGTAGTGGGTGTGTGGGCGTGGCTGGTTGTGGGCGTAGAAGTAAGTGGCAAACGACTGGCTGTTTTCTGGCTGTTTTTGTGGACTGTCGCCTGGCTTGGTTTGGCTGGTGTTGTTGTTGTCATCATTTGAACCCAAAAATATTTCACACCTATGTTTGAGTGTGTGGCAAGTGGCAAGTGGAGCAAGTGGGGCAAGTGGCAGTTGCTGCTGCTGCTGCTGCTCGTTTGGCTGTCACTTTGCCACGCTGCTTGTTGAAATTCATTACGCAAAGCGTGTGTCGTGAGTTGAGGTGGGCGGCGGCGGTGGCGGCGGCGGCGGCGAGTTGCATGCAACATGATGGCAATGGCAGACACCGTGTGGCATACAGACAATGCCAGAGTCCGTGACAAACGTAACGGAAGCTGCCACAGACACAGTGTGGCACACAGCCTGTCCTGGCGTGGCATGGTGGCAACTGACAGTGGCACGTCTAAATGTCGACGACAGGCCATTTTCTATAACTTATCTGATTTTAATTGCTTCAAACATGTGCGTGCCACAGTGCCGCATCATTGTCGTCGCCCGGCTTAGGTTCGCCTTGCATCCTTTTGGGGCAGCCTTTTTTTTTGTGGCGCTGTCAACATTATTTCACTGCAAGTCGCTGCCACTTGGCAGACAAGTTGTTGACCCCTCCCTGCCCCCAAAAACCTGCAGAGTCCAACGCACCACACACCCCACACACTCCACTCCCCACCGCCCACCGCGTTGCAAGTCCCATGTGTGTTGCCTCCGCGCACTTTCCCTTTCTCTTGCCGCATGTTTATCTAGCCAGCTCGCTGCGTCTTTTTATGAGCTTTGTCGGGCTTTGATGTTAATTACCCTGTAACAACGACGACGACGACGTTCTACCACCCCCCTCCCCCACACTGCCCACCCTGGAGCCAGAGCCGCCCACTATATTATGAGACAGTGGCAACTACCCAAACCGCTGGCCGCCCCACCTCTGGAATCCACAAGCCATCGAAGCATCAAGCAGTGGTGCACGTTCCGAATTCTTAGGGGATTCACAGCAAAATTTGTTTATTTTTTTCTCAATCCCTCAATTTTTACCACTAATTTGTACTGCTCCCGGGCTGTGGGAAGGGGCAGCTGCGGTGACTCTGATGTTCGCCGAAGCGTTACGCGTTTAATTGTAAAATTCCGCGGGAAACCATGTGAAAATTTGTTAAATTTTTTGTGGCGTAAGAAATAAACATTTTCGGAAACTCAAAGAAAATGAAACCAATCGGGGAACAAATGTACTGATGTTTTTCAAAGGCCTACAATGAGGGTTACAATATGAGGAGCAATAAGATGCACTGTATTAGAGGATGGGATAAAAATAGAGACACTAAAGAGTCATCCACTTTGAATTTAATAGCTGAAAAAACAAGGTAAATGGGTTAAGCCGACTTTAAGTTATATTGTAGCTATATGGTGGGGCGATAATGAAGAACTTTAAGGTTTAATCCAATAGCTTCAAAAATACTAAGAATGTGGGCAAAACCAATTTTTAGTTACATAGTAACTATACGATATAGTGGTTCGATCCTTTTGAAATTTAGTGGAGTGAAGAATATTGAAGAATTTTAAGTGTATATGAGTTTTCGATTCAATAGCTCGAAAAACATAGAGAAAACCGTTTTTCAGCTATGATATTGATATCTATGATATAGACACACAAAAGACAGACAGATGGTCATCGTCATATATTTATGAATATAATTATTATCTGAATAAATGAAGAGATATCATATTCGGCATAGGAAAGTTATAAAGAGCTCTGAATGATTATTTATAAATCTAAATATTTTATATAGGCCTAACTATCTTTATTATGTACGAGTTTTATACGAGTAATTTCTCACTATTTATATTATATTCTATATATTCCGGTCAATTTTATCCACGGCTCTCAGAAGATACCCTATTCGAAGAATCCTACAAGAGATTGGCGCATGCCAGATTTGATAGAGCCCGAGAGTATGCAACAATTATGTAAGTAGAATTTAATTACCTTCTATAGGGAAAATAGAATAGTGAAGGATTACTTTTCTATGGATTGATCGCCGAGAAATTAAATAGATCGTTTGGTATTAAGATCAAATCTGACCCACCATAATGATATCACGAAAAATATCATTATTTTGAACACATTCATAGCTTCCTTATAGTCTTAGTTTTAAGACCAGACAGATACATGTTGTTTATTTTAATAATAAATGGTTCTTATTAGAAATAAAATTAGGCTATACAGCTTTCTATATATAACTTTCTAACATAGTTTTCCGATATATCCCTTAGAAATAGGTTAGACAGACGATTTTGGGAATATCTTCTAGACTTTTGAGTCTTCAAATATTTTGCTTAGATCATTCCATGCGTACCCTGGTAATCCCTGTCAGAAATTTGGCATGGGTAATTTTTCGGGCCTCGGTGGACTATTAGATAGTGCAATGTCCCGCGAAACAAGAGGTGCAAGTTCGAGTCCCGCTCATGCCTACCAGGCATGACCCTCCTAGAAAAACTAGGTTCTTGCTTAGGATTTGAAATCCACCCACGTAAAAAAAGCTCTTCATTGAAGAAAGTAGAAATATAGGAAAATAGTGCTTCAGGCTTTGATCCGATAGGGTGCTCCATCTTCACCCCTCGAAGCGGACGCCACTGTCTGAAACGCTTTTGACGCTTTTGGTAAACAAAACAGCAGCTCGATTCTGTCGCTCTGTGTCTAAGTGTGTGTTAGTGTATGTGTGTGTGTGTGTGTGTGTGTGTGTGTGTGTGTGTGTGTGTGTGTGTGTGTGTGTGTGTGTGTGTGTGT